>JACJUY010000852.1:0-27233 GCA_014220935.1 Platorchestia sp. MABIK | reverse complement strand
GAGCTTATCTTCATTCCCATTCGGGGGAGAATATCAATGCACGACGCCCCTCCAGCCCTCTGAGCAGTCCTGTTGACCATCGATTTTGCCCTCAGTCGCCGCCTAGCTGTAGCGGCGTGAGGGAGGTGGTGGAGTGCACTTTACAATCATGAACAGAATCTGCATCGGTCCTTCATTGGAACTAACCATTAAATGAACAGGTGAGATATGCGATGTAGTTCCGTTTTTAATGAGGCAAAATGATGCTAATCTGATTGCACAGATAAACGTTTCCATCTCTTGGAGATTTTCCTTTATTTAAGAACTGAGATTTTCCTAAAACTCTCACGTTCCTTTCAGTGGCTCATAATATTTTCTCCTGAGTTGCGCGGCAGCACATCCACGCTGAAATGAGCTTCCCTCAGTCATTTGAATACAAGTTACGTCCCAGGGTTCATTCCTTCAGCGTTCCCGAATAGCTTTATGCCATTCATGAACGTGGTTTTCCGTTATCATATATCACCACAATTATCAATTCAGTATTTTTATAGCAACGTTGTGAAGGTAATTATTGCATGAGGCTATTTTTAGCTATAAATTAGAAGGTTTCAATTCCTAATCGACGTGCCAACCCTTTGTGTGGCCTATCCTGCCTCGACGCTGATAGAATCCTCATAAAACTTGCAGTGGACTTGCAGCATAATAACACTGATGACTTCTTTGTGCCTGTGCTCGGGCTTATGGAATAACAGAGCTCGTCTGATGAATTATCTGGTGAGGCGCTCGTGAGGGAGACGTAACTGAACTGGTCCAGGGGAGGCAGCACTTCATCCAGCGCTCAACACAGAGGCTTTGTCTCCATGCAGTTTATATGTGGGAACTCTCCAGTGGTCGCTCGGGGTGTTAGAAATCAAAAACAAGCGTGAGGCTTTTTGTGAAGGATATATATATAGTAAAAACGGTTTTACTCTAGCCTAAGCGTCCCATTAACCAACGTGCGGCTCCTGTAATGAAGAATATCAAGAATCCGTGCGGTTTCTGGTCCTATCTAAACTAGTAAATACTGATGCAGCAGCGTGGGTTGGATCTCATGTCGCTTGTTGGCGTTGCATCTGCTGACCTTGTCGAGGGATCGAGAGCGACCTTGGCGGACGCGTGTGAAAACAATCTTAATTAATCATTTTCATACTAGATTTTCTCAATTCTATTGGCTGTATTTCCACCAAATTTTCAGAGGCTTTAACGAATCATCCCCAGCAAAACGTATTGATGTTGTGCCGCCTCGTGTGGACGGTAAAAATATCACTCCGCGTTGTCACAAATTAGCTGCAGCTGGAAGAGGCGAGAGCGCCGCGCCCACACGACGAGCTCGTGCCTGCCGAGATAAGCGGCACGACCTCACGGTAGAGGAAACAAGGGAGAGTCATTTCTATGGGGGAAAATACACCTCCTCTTGTTCGGCTAGCCATTAGAAAGGCTTTATTGTAAACAAACTTTATGACGTCACCATTGCGCCATATCGTTAGGCTAACAGTGGTGCCAGATTTGGGGTTAGCAGTGTTGTCAGATGCAATAAGAGGGCTGTTATTGGTTCGTTGCCATGACGTCAGCACTGCCACACGGTCGACGAAAAAAATACTTGTTGGACCCTACCTTGCTTCTTCTACTGTGCACGACCTGGTGTTGCTGTAACACGTGCTGCTGTGCCGTGTTCTGTGCGGGTCACTGAGTGACGCTACTTTACAAATCAAGTTATTTTTCTTTGTCATTAAAGCTGTACTGATTCCTGCTCATTAATGGAAAAAGATCTGGTGGACATGAATGATGACGAGAAGCTTATTCGTTCCCTAACTGAAGTCTCAAAATTCGTTTAATTGGTCGGGAAGTTTTGAAATCTCACCAATGCTATTTTTACTGAGTAATATCTGGGTTTTGATGGCAAAATATAGAGCATAAGGTGGAAGCAGTCGATTGCACCTGTGCTTCCGTTGAGAAATAATGTTATAAATATATTTTCATTTACATAAACCTCTTAGATGTTGCTACAGCCGAGTTGGCAACTGTAGTATTAGGACAGAGAAGTAATCAAACGTCCACGTGCGTAAAGCTACGCCTGGACTTTTTCACAACGCGTTATTGCTCACGTAGCTATCCGCTGATACAAAAACGTTTTCCAGCAAGGTTGGTTGGGCCAAGCGTTGGTGAGCGAGATAAGTGTTGTGGGTAACCGGGCTGGTGCTAACGTCTGGTGAGGTGAACCGATTGATTTGAACACTCCTACAACCAAACTCCGCCTTTAACGTGGGCTTTGTTCGGAGCTGACAAGCCCTAAACATCGGTGCTGTAGCTCAGTCATCTGTACTGAGGGCTTGCTGGTCCAGCCAATATCTTCTTTATATATGTACAAAATGGTTGCCAAAAATGTATACCTTTTAATATTCCAATAACTTTTTAAAAATATGAAATGCGATACTATAACATAGAACATCCAAAGAGACAGGATTCAGTTATTGAAGATGAAGACAGAATTGTGGTTTCAGCAGGATGGAGCTCCACCGCACACATCGGGTTCATCTATGGAGTGGCTAAATCAGCAACTTCCAAACAGGTTAATTTCGCACAAGAGTTCGTTTCAGTGGCCGGCACGATCACCAGATGTTTCCCCGTTAGATTATTTCCTTTGGAGTCATATCAAAAACCACGTTTTCCGTTCAAATCCAGCAACTCGAGAAAACCTCAAGAGAGAAGTTCTGGAAGAGAAGTAAGAGAAGTAAGCACAATTAATCAGCAGCGAGGTTCTTGAGAGCATCAGAAATTTCGCTGGCCGCAACGAGAAATGTATCGCAGCTTTTGGTGTGTATTTTGAATCGTAGGTCCAGCGAAGTAAAATAAAAATGAAAAGTTAGCTCATGTTCTTTCCAACAATACCAGTTTTATTTCCCTATCCTGTTTGTGAAAAAGGTTATAGCAATTTTAAAAGGTATACATTTTTAGCAACCACCCTGTACATTGTCATGTAGACAGGGAGATTCATTGTTGATTGACTGTCTATACGAGTGCACAAAAATCTTTGACTGCAATTGCAGTTCATCCTGGGGTGCTCTTTGACTCTGGTATATAAATATATGACATTTACGTTCATCCATTTTTTTAGTTCTATCATTAGAACTGAGTGTTGATGGTTCTTGTGAGTGCAGAGTTGAATGCGCAATAAATATCCGGATTTTTAGAATTTGTGACTGCAATCTAGTTTTTACAGCTCAGTTATGTGTGTTGGGTTTTGATACCTCAGTTGTGTGTTGCGTGTGGTTATTGGCTCCAGAGATTCTAGATTTAATTCGTGATGAACCATCTTTGTAGTTCACCGGTTTGAACAAAGCTCTTCTTGTCACGCTGAGCTACATATGTATATTGTCATGTAGATAGGGAGATTCGTTGTTGATTGTAATAAGTGCACAAAAAGATTTGATTGCAATTAGAGTTCTTTCAAGTGCAGAAAATTTATGATTGTTTAAGCGTTAAAGCAGTTTAGCAGCAACGCAGTGGTAGAGTGAGGCAACTATGTGCCGTTCGTACCAGTGAAGGCCGCTGGCTTTGGTAGTTGTTGACGTGAAGCCCTTTTAAGTCTGCGAGCATTGACAATAGTCATCTAGTTAATACACGAGTGTGAGGTGAATTTGATGTAAGTTATTGATAACAATAAATTTTAATTGAATTTTGAAACTAATGAGCGAAGAGTAACTTCCAACGTCAATGTATGAAAGTGTTCACAATCAAGGACATTAAGTTCCATAACTTTCTGTTGTATTTAAAAGCCGCTAATTTTAAGGAAATATCTCATAACTCTGATAAACATAGGAATGTGATATCAAATTGTGACATTCTCATTTAGGGCAGGGCTTATATTGTATCATGTCTTTGCGCGAGTAGAGATATTCCTAAGTTTATTCTGTGAAAATCTTTCTTATCGATTGAGTCCGTTCATATTTAATTTTAAAATGTTAAAGTTGGACTAATGCATGAAAGAGTGTCGATTTGACTATTGAATAAGAGATGTATATTGATGAAAAGAGTGCTGGCTGGAACTGCGCTGAGTTACTATACTTCCACCAAGTTTTGTTGCATCAACTTGTGAGCGTCCGAGCGTCGGATGAAACAAATCGAATATCAACGCGCTATACGAGGTAAATTTTTAACAGATTTATTGCAGCACTCTCTTGAAATTAACTTTTCGAGACAAAGCTTGTAGATACTGTAATTAGCATCATGAAATTTAACTCAACAAAACAATAGAGGGAATAATTTTCGAGTCTGTATTATTAACAATAAAAATATTTCTACATCTCAATTATCATCTAGAAGTAGAGTCAAACTTGGAGAGTAAAAATATTTCAATGTTTCCCAATCTATGAGAGACGCAGCAAACATAAATAACCAAGAAGTTCAGCCAAACTACGATAAATTCTCGGACTTTGATGTCATTGTGAGCAAGTTCAGCAAATTTTTTAATATTGACAAAACACAGGAATGGTAAAGGCATTTATGAAGTTGAAATGAAGGACACTGCTATCATCCGAGTAGCAGAGAACTTGATAGTGTATAAGCGCTTTTCAGGTCATTTTGATCGTGTAATTGGTGTACAAGCTCCGTGTTCGTGCTTTATAGTCCAGAAATACAGTACTTTGTGTGGGATCTGCTATTTGAGACGCCGGTGCTACCATGAAGTGCTGAAAAGTTAAATCATTGATAAGCAGAAATCTATAGGAAGAGGGAAGTTGCAGAAGCTCGTTCAGGGCTGGTTATAACGTCGCTCTTTGGTCTTTATCGTGATCAAGAAACATGTGTTTCGGCAAAAAAGTCTAGCATGTGAGGCACGCGATAGCGTCGTGTATTGCATGGTTCCGTCAGTACGGGGGTCAAACAGATCGAAGCCTCGCGTCAAGCAATTTACGCGTTACTTCACACTGAACGTGTTACACAGAAATTCAAAAATCAACAACCCCTTTTCGCTCTACAACAACAGCTTACATCATTAATTCGCATTGCACATCATTTTGATTAAATTACGCAAGCCTCAGAAGTCTGAACGCTAAATAATAAAGCTGTGGCAAAAGAGTAACTCTAAAAATAAACACGCTCCCTTCTCCTCTCATTAGCTCAGAGCAAAAAACTACGTGCTGCTGCTTAATTCAGTCTTGACAACTACAAAAAAAACTCTTTCAAATTCGTTTTTGGCTTAAATGATTTTAGACATGGTGACAGTTGAAATCATTTTCCCCCTATACTAATGGTATCTCCATAAACATTACTCGTTTATTTTTTCAATAAAACTCCTGCGTATCAGCGCTGAATTTGAAATCGATCTTGAGGAGCATATCGGCTCGCTACAACCAAGTAAGGAGGCGTTATTGGACGAGTAGATGTACTGTAACAAAAAGTATCCTCAATGAGGCAACGCAAGCTGCCAAAAAAGCTGCTGAACGCAAGGCAAACTGATTCGCTTCCTTGAGGAAAACAGGAATTCAAATTTTCAATTCCTGTAGAGTACATCAAGCGCTCAACAGAAGGGAGTGAATGTTGAGCACATCATTATTAGTGATTCTCTTCATGTTAACAAGCATGTTCTCAAGATAAGTGCTCACGACAAGGAGATATGACATCACGATGAAGGCATAAGCACCAGGGGAGAAATTGAAGGAGATTAACGAGCCCATGTGTGTAGTGTGCCACAAGTTAGAGGCCGAGCTGCATTGCCGCTCCTCATTGATCTGGAGTTAAGCGGAGGCATCAGGATATCCTTCGTAATTGCCGCACTTGACGCCCCTGTGGCGTGGAACCGGCCTCACCTGGCGCCCCACCACGGCTGCGAGCCTCTTTTGCTGCTGTTCCGACCGCAGTTATCGTTAACTGAGCTTAGTATTATTGCTGCTGCTCAAAATCTTCACCGGGCAAGTTTAGGGTATGGCTTTCCTAAATTTATGCATGGATGACCCATATTTTCGATTATGATACTCAAAGTTTGTTATTCTCGCATCAAAAATTAAAAATGTAAGCTGTAAGACTTACTCGTTTCAAAAGTCGTTTTCGTGACATTTACTTAGGAGCAACTCTCAGTAAGTAAATGATTTGAACCTCAGTAATTAGGATTTGTGAAACAAGAAATTCAAAATTTACCTCCATGAGAAAAAGCGAGGCTCCAGGTAACAGTTACTCCTGTCGTGCTATTGCGTATGTTAAGAGGACCCATTTTATTTTATGTACTCATTTTGTACAACGTCTTCACCTTGCAGGAGTGAACTCCAGCCACCGATCACAAACGCTACTTAGAACATTTCAAGTCTCGCCTAACAAAACTTGTCACCATTTCTCCTCCTTGCGACCGTAATCCATCATCTCTTTCTTCTCTCATTTATTCTCTTCATCTTGACGCCTCCTCATCCCTCGCTGGCATTGTTTCTTCCGTTTCGAAATTATCACACTCGCCGAGCGTCCAGCCCGCCTGGTCTGCGCCCCCCCGCGCCGCGTCGGCCTGCCCCGACGCTCCGTCCATTGTTGCGTCCTCCGTGTCCTCCAAACCATCCAAAGTCGGACTTGAGCCTTCAATTCGAGATACTTCTATTTTTGCTGTGCCAAATTACAACTGCGTCATCACTAGAGAACCTCATGCTGAAAAAGTAAGTGCCTTCAATAACATATCCATTTTATTAATTGAGTGCGTAAATTAGAATATTTTGAATATTAAGCATCTCCAATTGGATCTATGAAAAAGTGTATGCATCCAATTATCCTATTAGAAACAAGTATTCCTAATTAAAACTTTTAAAAAATGAGCACCTTCTGTAATATCGATCAAAAAATTAATACTCTGATTATATCATAGGAAAAATGTGTCATGTTTACTAGCGTTAAAAACGAAATATCCGTAGTTACGTCAATTAGATAATGTGCCGACCATGGCTGTATTATTTTACAATTTAATTTCGTCTATGGAAGCAGGATGGAATGAAAACATTCACTATTTAATCAAATTATTCCAATAGAAATTCACTGCCCTACATTCCTTACCGCAAGAACAGTTCAAATATAAATATGATAATATCTATCGAACATCTCTGAAAAAATTGCGCTCGTTGTTAGCTGAGACGAATTTGAAGCTCTTTAATGAGAAAATAGCATACGTCATCAACATTATGTAGAACGTGAAATTTTTGCAATTAACTCCATTAAACCCTCCCATTCGCCAAAAAAGTAAGAATAACTTGCAGGTGTAGGATTGCTACAGCTCTGAATGGCAGGAATGATTTTTGCAATGAAATGCATACTTTCTGAATTGTAAATGCTAGCATTAGGCGATATTTGTTCTCTAAAATTTTTAGAAGTTCAGGGAAAGGGCAGTCGGAGTCAGCTGATTTGAACTCGGGAATCTATCTAAAATTCATCACAAGCAGTTAGTCAGCGATGACGAGATCCCAGCTGACATTGATGAACGAAGCAAACCCAAGTTCTGTTCTATTCCCCATTGTAAGATTGTACGACTCAAACGGCATTAATAGGACATTTTGTAACTCGCTCCAGATCGCTAGCCCATAAAGGAGCATGCTCGCATAAATTCCTGAGCTGTGATTCAGTCTTGCAAGCGATTAATGGGGTTTGTGCAACGCATGATTGTTATAATCCCATTTTGATACGTCCCATGCAGCATGCAGTGGAGTATATGTCACTGTTAGCATGACAAAGTTTTTATTGCAGAATGAGCTCTATGCTTTTAACACGTGAAATCTGTGTATTATCTATTTAGAATATTAACAAGACAACGTGATTAAATGAAATCACAGTTTTACACCGCTTCAATTCACTCTTAAAAGTTTTGAACATTTTTATCTAGACCTTCACCACCATTGTCGTATGATTCGGCTTCATCTTATTGCCAGCGAAATCTTGCATTCGTTTGAACTTCGAATCTGTCTTGTAGGAACTCTGACTCGAATGGTAATCTATCTTGTTCGACTGATTCGCGGAACTCATCTTTAGACAAAATTATTTCCAGTGTCTTGACTATAAGTAAGTGTACACAAATTTACCAATCATATTTTCTTTCGAATATTTTTATTGCAAAAGCAGCAAAACTCGAAAAACAGCAAAAACCAACAGCTTAGGCCACACATGCAACGATTGGGAAAGCGCCTCCAGTTCATTTGAAAACTTAATACTTTTAAAATTATTCTATCACAAGCGCTGTACGATGTCGATGTCCAGCTTTTTGGGTTAGTAGAAGTGAAGAAAAAACAACAAATACTGTTTGATGGATAATGTGGATGGTCCTTGTTCGGGCGCCACTTTTTTGAGAATGTCCCTGTCTTAGGGATCCCTGAGGTATAGTTAGTTGATCGATAAAAAGCCGTATTTTCTGAGTCTGGTTATTCCGTTGAAATCTTCCTGGTTCAGGGATCGAAGAGAACGTCAGATTTGCTGACTGATAAAGCCGTAATTTTTCAGGCAGGTTATTCCGTTGGAATCTTCTTGATGTTCAGGGATCGGAGAGAGAGTCAGATTTGCTGACTTCGATTTATTAAGTTGAGATTTGTCAACAGTTTAATTTTTTATTGCTGCAAATAGTTTCCAGTATATCTAGGAATTTCATCTTGCTGCGTGAAGATGAAGCTGTAGCTAAGTAGCGAATAAGTCCAGCGAAAAGCGATTGAGCTAAAGCAAACAAGCTATGAGCTAAAAGCTAACGAAAATTTGAAGAGCGTGACAGAAGTCCGTTTCGCAAGTATCTATGATATGCGAGCTCAGTTTATTCTAAGGAAGCATTTTTTCCCTCCGTGGTTCAGAGGCACCAGTCGACCTATCTTGGCGATGGCATAACACTGTTGTTTGTCCATTTTGCTCAAGAAGACGAAACCAACTTCATTTACCCTCAAGTCGTACGTCGTCTTTGCCGCTCCTCACTGCAATAAACAACTTCTCGTCTTGCCGATTATGAATTTCACACAAATCACTGTTTCTGACATACTGATGCTATAATGACTTCTTCGTAGGGTAAGGAAACTTACAAATTGATGATGAAATACATCTATCTGGGGATTGCTTTGAAATTGTATATTAGTTTGGCGGGGCGCATAATTGCATTCGATTAAGCTACAAGTACATTCAATATCTGTTGTGAATAAAAAGTAAAATTAGCGCTGAAATACGCTTGCTGATTTGATTAGGTGTGCGTTGACATCGGTGGAAGTTTGAACTTCATAGCGCCTCCTCGACCGCCAAAGTGCCCGTCTCTGTCGCTACCACGGGAGGGGGGCACCTCGGGTATCAATGAAGGAGAGACTTCCTCCCTGGTCTTCCTGAGGACAACCGCACCCTCGCTCAGCGATTTATCACGTTCTCCATCGAAGAACTACCAACTAAACAGTGAGTCAACGCTATTGTGTACGATACTCACCTGCCTTCGTCAATAAAAGTTAAATTATAATGAAAACCACTTTGCATACCAGTGCTCACACGCAAGCAATGTTCTACCTGATCTGGATACGTCCAAGGAATTTAGATATTACTGATCATAACTCCTTTTTCTGGATGCCCTTTCAGTCCTCCAATCACTGTATGTGCGAGCGAATCAGCAACTGAACTCGAGGCGACCGAGTGTACTCGCTAATGAAAGTAACCAGAGAACAAATCATCTATGTGTAAGATTTTAGCCTGTTCACAAAATTCGGAAAACGTTCTCCGTTGGGAAATGGAATTATCAAAAGTTTTCTGCCGTTTAATTTTGAGGATCAGGTGTCGAGTTTGCTGAAGTGCATTTTTGAGTACTAGAAACATTATGTATCTTCACACGTTCACTCTTAAAATATAAATAAACAATAATTTACCCTAGTTTCTAGATCTGTTTCAAATGAAATTCCTAACGCTCGTCAACTGCCGGTTGATGTCATGGGAAGTACGCTGGATTTTAGATCAAGATATTTAAGAAAACCAGCGCTCCTAGGAGAATGATACGAGGTTCTGAGATGATAATTATGTAAACCTTCCTTTTGTTTGAAAATATAAGATTTTTATTCTAGTTTGTCACGGACCTTCTTTTTCGGTTCACTATCGTCCTTCTTTTACAGCATCTCTCACTTTTTCTCCAACTATTATCTTGTCTCATCAATCTTTTTCAATCTTGCCGTTTCGATGCACAGGAAGGTACATATATACAAGGTGTTTCCCAAAACAACAAGGTGTTACAAGGTGTTTCAAAAACAAGGTGTTTCCCAAAAACCTGAACCCGCTGTTTGAATGGTGAAAACTCGTTATATATGCTAACTAATATTCCAATTCAAACGTTCGTTGTTTTTTGTTAGATGCAGAAAAAATTTTAGGGTACAAGACGATTCTTCTATTAACAAAAAACTCTGGTTATGGCTATTTAAAACGAGCAAGGATATCCAAGACGCATTTTGGATTAAAAAATTTCAAATGATAATAGAACTAAGAAAATTTATTTGGTATCATGAATGCAAACAAAAATGCAAAGCCACGTTTGGACGAATAATTCTCTAAATTTAAATTACAACTAAATTTAAACTAAATGAAATTTAATTTAAATTAAATTTAAATAAAATTACTACAGAACAATTTTTTATGTACTTAACTTAAAAAGAACATCCAAGTTGGATGATCAATTAAGAAGTTATTATCATTCAATCTGAGGGTTCGAGTTTTTGTGAAACACTTTATAGAAACCCCGTTCCCCAATATCCTTGCTGATTAGCGCAAACCTCCTTCCTTCTCTGGGGAACACCTTTGCTATGGGTAAGGGAGGCTTAAACTACTTTATAACCTAATCTAGTATACTAGATAAAGGTGAATTGATGGTACCGAAATGCTTTTAATTTCTAAAGTACAGATTTAATTTCATAGGTCAGGAGGGATAAAATACTCGCGCAAACTCACTTTGAATGTTTTCAAAATTTTATGCACGCAAATACATTCCGAGGAGTTAGTCGAACTTAATCTTATTCGTGAGATTCCGAAAGATTCATGTCGCACAAAAAGACTTTTTCAAAATTGAAAAACATTTTTTTTTAGAAAAACGCACGATGCTCATGTTTACGTTGTTCAAAAGACCTTTAATATTGCGTACCGCTTCAGATGCACTATCGAAAACTTCCTTGAAAAGTCGATAAGAAATATGAAGAAATTTGAATAAATGTACCAAGGTTATTTTTCATATGATAACACAATAATAGATTTTTTCAGAATTTCGATTTACCTGCACCAAGTTTCTAAATTCTTGAACGCCGTACTCGTTTTCAACAGAGCTCACTTGCTCTTGAAAACAAAAACACATACAAATACGACAGCAGAAGATTGTACAAGACACAAGATGATTTATTTTATTAACGAAAATAAATAAGAAACGTAAAAAAATACATTAATTAATAGAGAGAAAAGCATTGGGGTTTGTATTGTGATGAACAACAAATCCAATTATCATTTACAATGTAGTGAACCCTGCCTTTGGAGCCACATGATCTTGTTTCAAACATGGTCGGGAGTCTCATAAAAACGGTTCTGCCCACAACCCAATAAAAATCTACTGCTTTGCATTAGCATAATTGTTGATCCGTCCTCAATACTTTGTGCACGTACATAAAGTTTAGAGTAACAAAATTTTCTTTTCCTAATGATAATCTTGCGCCACGCACTATTGAGTTACTCCATTATGAATTCATAGTTTTACAGAGTTAATGTACACACACATATTAACAAGAAATACATATCGCTCAGGCTTTCAAAATCCCTTGTCGTAAAACCCACGAGTACGGTGTTACGTAACGTTCTGTGGGATAATTAGGACGCTCATCGATTACGGAAGACACAATTTAACGAAAAATATAATCCATAAAAAAGTGTGGGTTTTCAAGTCAGCTTTGAAACAAACACGCCATTGACAGTTATAACCTGCCAATTCCTCGGAATTATTAGTTATCCTAGCACTGTGATAAGTTTCATAGTTTACGACAAATGACCCGCAATGTAACGATTGTTTTGCAGAGCTGGGCAACCACTACAGTGCGTCGAAAAGCAGCTCCGCTGCGCGTATGCGCTACAAGGCAAGCAGCCGCGAGAGCTTAACTATGCGCTCTGAAGCTTTGCGGTACTGGCGGTCTATCCATGCCAAGTGAGTATTGCACTGAGTCATGGATCGATCTACTCTTTTGTGATCCGAAGCGTGAGTTGATTGGATAAATATGAATACACAAATGTGTTGAATTTAACTTGAATTTAATCCGCTATCAGCTCTTATAGTTCGTTGTTTCTGGAAGTCTAAAGACGATCGATGGGAGTACTTCGTCATTCAGTCTCAGCTTTGCAGTATGTGAACAACCAATGCCAACAGTTATGTCATTTTGGTAGATGAAATGTAAATCGGTTCTTCTGCTCTTTCAGATACTCTGTTTTAAACGACTTCAATCGCCAACGGCGTTCCGCTGCTGCCAAGAAGATGCGCCAGCGCAGCAAAGAACGCAACCAACTCTCCATCTTCTTCGTCGTATTCTTCATTGTCATTTTTGTCGTCATTATTCTCACGGAAGTGTTCTTCATCGATGAACGAAATGATGGAGTTCAAGTATCTGAGAAGAGAGAAGATGAGTTCGATGGAATTGGAGAAATTCCAGATTATCTCATAGACGATAAGAAACTGGTTCGAGAGCTGCAAATTGATTCCTACAGGCGACAGGAGCTGTCTGTTAAGAACACCAATGATGACAGCGTAATACATAAAAATGTCGACGAGACACGACTTAAAGCGCGTGTATCCGGAAGCCTTTTAAAAAGTATACGAACAGCAGAAAGAAAAATGTCTTGGAAATCTTTAACCGACGAAAAGGTCAACCTCTTCACGGCCAACAGCTCTGCCGTAGATGCGGAGTGGATGCCTGTGCTCAATGCTCGACACAAATTTTACGTTTATTCAGCATTTTACGATGACAGGAAGGGTAAAATTATTCGTATTATTGGCGCAACACTCACGAAAAGAAGTGACCGAGTCTGGTGCAAATATTGGTACTCGAATTCCAGTGCTCTTGTTCTAGTTGGTGCGGTGAAAGTCATTCGAGAGAACTGGAACCTTCGGTATTCTGCCTGTTTCATAGCCTGTCCTTTGACGATTTACACTAACGGGAAGCAGCCAATCCCACCCCCTGAGAGTATCTCTGTCATGGCAGATCCTGCCGGCAATGCCACAAATAAACTCAAAGTGCTCAATTTGGGCCTTCAAAGTACGAACGAGAAGAATAATTTTGCTGTTTGTGTAAAGCCTTTGCATTTTGATTATAATAATATTAATCAAATTATCGAATTCATTGAGCTAAATAAATTGATAGGAATTGAACATTTCACCCTTTATAACCATACCATCGGTCCAGAAGTAGCGTGTGTACTGGAAAGCTATGTCAAACAAAAACTAGTCACAATTCTTCCATGGAAGTTGAACATAAAATCTCAAAAAGAAATTCGCACAGAAGGTCTTTTCGCTGCTCTGAACGACTGCTTATATCGGAACATGTTTCGTTATAAGTACATTCTCATGATTGACCTAGATGAGTACATTGTACCGCACTCTAATACAACTTTGCCAGAGCTGGTTTCTTTCCTCAACACCCGCGCGGATGTGAGGAAAATCGGTGCTATCAGCTTTCAGAACGCCTTCTTCTACCTCCAGTGGCCTGATGATCCTAGCAGGTGAGAAACCGGTGAATTTATGTGGTTTTGAATGACAGATAATTAGTTCATTGATTATAAGCACTCTCAAGAGGAAGTAAGGTCCATTTTTAAACAACGAATTTTTGTGCTCCCACAGCGCACTTATTGAGATGATATCCAAAAAGCATAGAATGTCTCTGTATCCGTTAGGACATGAGACATGAATGTCTGCTTCACGAATCGACGATTAAATCTCTGGATTACGTCTCGATTTTACTGATTCAAATACAAGTGAAAAAGTCATTCATTGAAAATCCGCATTTTCTTTCTGAAAGTGCAACACAATGATTGTAGGAACTATATTCAATATTGGTAAATTTAAATTTGAGCTGGTTACCATTAATTCTGGTTCATTCCCAGTTTTGGTTCTGAAGACACATGAGTACTGAAACAATCAAATTTACTTCATTATCCATGAAGTAAATGAATTTTATATGGTCTGTTTTAGACTATATCAAATTCGCTAATCTCTGCCAGCCAGTGTAACGAAGTCTCACAAATAGTAAATATTATTTTGTACTGAGGTACCAAGAACGAAAACTCGCGAATATTTTCGCGAGTCATAATTCACGCACTGCACTACTTTTAATCATTTTCACATGTCATTCTCTCAGTTACTATTGGTGAACTGTAAAATCAAAAGTAAGGTATATAGAACACCAACATATGCATGCTGAGACTTCTATCGAAATTATATTTTCAGCGCTGGCTTGCCTGCTCTGGTGACTCAGCGCAAGACAAAGCGGCGCCAGCGCTTCCACCCTCACAAGCAGCGCTCCAAGTACATCGCCGTCAGCCCCTACGTCGTGGAGGCGGGTGAGAAACGAACGCTGTTCGTCTGATGTCAGTTAACGCCAGCGTCCAGTTAACTTTGGAAGATAGTGGGATGTTCGCGTTCGTATTTTCAACGGCTTTGCTTGGAAAGCTGTCATCATGATGTAGGATAAATAAAACTGAAGGTAGTAGGGCCTTCTGTTGAAAATTTATGTGAAAACTGAAGTTTAGGTGTAATAATTGGGATAATGAGGTTTAACAAAGTATGTAGTTGTTTTACAAAAAATGAATGGGAAAAACCCTCTACTGTTGGCATATAAGATTGAAACTTGTTACTGATCCGATTGGAACAGTAACAAGTAGCAAATTTTTGCTTGGAGATACGATTAAAAATGATATTTTTTCTTATTTCGTGAGCAATCCCTGCATACACATTAGATACAGTTTGAAAAGTGACATGTGTATTACAGGAAACCATTTCGTTTGGGAGTTTCTGCCTGGACGAGGCACTCTGAACGTGCCCAGCGAAGTAGCCTTCCTGCACCACTACCGCGTCTGCGAGTTCGGAGGGGACGACTGCGTGCGCAATCCGCGCACAACGGACACCTCGATGGCGCGCTACCGAGACCACCTCGTGACTGCCTTCACCGGCACGGTCGAGGGCCTCTCACAAACATGCCACCTGCCGCCCCTCAACACTGGGCTCGAAGCCTCACCCCAGCTTTGGCCCATATCTGACGCCGCCTGAGCTGAACCCGGTCCCAACTCAAACTCCGCAGCCGAGGGAAGCTGTGCGGAATGATCGTCAGTCAATGAAAGCGCTTAGTAATTTAGTCTAGGATAATATGTCGTGACCACATTCACCCTTTTCATATTACAGCTTAAATCAATAATTGCCTTCAACGTTATACTCTCCAAAATATAAAAGTTTTTGAATGGGCAAATTGCAGATTATCATTTTTTACTCAATTCTTCAAAATTAATTCTCCACTGCCTTTTCAAGTGCCAGCGGAAGTTGAACAATTTACAATCATTGTGTTTTTCACATGTTTCTAAACACGGCGTTACCAGAAAAAAACACTGTGCACAATATGGCTGTGTGGCAACTACTGAACCTGGTAACACAAGTAACGTGTTCGTGTCATTTCCATTTTGTAGATTAACCTTTGACTCATCGCCAGCTAGTCACTCACTGTAATTTTGAAGAAGTGGTTAATAACTCACCAATCAGTAGCAAGGCTTGCTTCTTCATTTTTTGCTCAATAGTAACAA
This sequence comes from Platorchestia sp. MABIK, assembly GCA_014220935.1. NCBI lineage: Eukaryota > Metazoa > Arthropoda > Malacostraca > Amphipoda > Talitridae > Platorchestia > Platorchestia sp. MABIK. The sequence goes on along the minus strand of JACJUY010000852.1, from coordinate 11,450 downwards.
TTTGATAACATACCGACCTAACTAGAATATCACAGTAGCATCACACCCAAAAGCACAAGCACCTGGTCGTCAGTTTTCCTTCCGTTTGGTGTCTTCAATTTATTAAATGTGGCAGTTCTTTGTCTCTGAGGTCGCCTCACAAGCGTTTCTGTTCGTGAGTTCGGCAGCATCAGAGATATTTTTGCATGGACCTCAGGACAAATATTCTTAGTATTAAATAACCATCCGTACAGAAAATTTACAAGGTTGAATTCAACAGACTTCAACATATCGCTACATCTATTTTAAGCCTAGAAGTCCTCACACGTATTGGATGAAATCATAGTTCATAGAATGAATGGACTTTTATGAACATTGATCTAGGCGTGTGCTGAATTTTAGATTCGTTAACAGATCCAAGCTAGTTGCATCGACTGAAACATGTAGACAGAAAATGCAATTGAACAGCACGATAATCAGAACTCGTGTTAGACATTCGCCGTTATGAAAGGGGACACTCACAATTGTTTCAGGATCTCGAATGCTAAAAACACTCAGCATTATTTCCTCAATGAGAGGCAAATGGATGGGTCGAGTTTAGTTTAGCAGTCATTTTTTTTTATAGTGATAACCGATAGTAAATCGTTCAGCGAAATGCTGACGGTAGGAATAAAACAAGAAGTCTTTTCTTTACGAACTTACCGAAAAATACCGCTTTCAGTTGAGATTTAAATAAATTTTGCTCTGCGTCTAAAATATATGTCACAGGTAGCTTTCCACTTTGCTTTGCGGAGGCAACACAAGAACTTCATTCAGACATGTTTTATCTTGACGATGGGAATGAAGACAGGATTGTGCATGTCCTATAAAAGAAACGTGTTCACATCAACAAGTTGCAAGTTTCGTCACGAAGAGACAGTTTTGTTCAAATAAAAGGCCAAAAATCGGTAAAAAAATTGTATTATACGACAAACACTGAACATTTTAAATTGCGCTACATGTTACTGTGAATTTCATTGATATCAGCAGGGCGGGGAGAGCCCAAGATGATCATTTTTATTATGATGAACAATCCTTTTCAGTATATTCTGATACTGAACCCTTGATCATCATGGATTTTGATTACTGAACAAAATTAGTCGAGTTTAAAGTAAATATAAGGGCGGCCTATGAGCGGTTAGATGCAGAGCAATGCGTAACCAAGAAAAATTGTCCATATTCTTAGTTTAAACGACAAGAATTTCTTGGTAATGAAGTCTGTAGTGAAGAGATGCGACTGGGAGCTTCTTCCTACGAGCGAGTTTTCCATAATAAACTGCCGGCCGATTTGAAGGAAAATATGAGCGCTTGTTATACTTATCTGCAGATGATGAGCGAACAAAAAATATAAATGATCGTAATATTAAGGTGAAAAGAATTTGAATGATCTCATTTGTTTACTACTTGTTTAAATTCATCAGTAGCATTAATTGAATTTAAGAATACGAAGCACAAGCAATTAAGCAGACTACTTTTCATACTAACTCAGGAGTTAGATAGAAATTCCATATTCTTTCCCCTAAATTCTTCGGCATAACGCAGTCGAATTTATCCTAAAATCAAGGAAACTCTAGGGTCATGACCTCACGTTAAAAAGTTGAGCCTTTACATCATGAAACTACGAAATGAAGCTTCCAAGTTTTTGGAAAGACGCAGTTATTCGATGGCGACAGTGGTGCTCCATTCGAATTTTCCTAGCGTCATTAACGTCTCTACCGAGTACACAAGTTGAGAGTTAAGTCACTCACGCAGCGTACCTACATAGTACACGAGGGTGCCGGAGAAATGGACCGAGCTTGTTTCGGTTCACACGGTAAGCGACAATTGGTATTAAATACTAATAATTAAGTTTCTCCTTTCTGTACCCACGTTACTGTATAAATGTAGTTGAAAATAAAATGTTTTAATTACGATCTTTGCTATTGTTCATTTCTCAACAAAGCGTTAGCACAACGCTGAATTTCACCTTCTACCTTAACACTGTGACTGCGACGTGCGCCACCGGTGGTACACGGAGGTAATTTTCATTATGCTGCTGACCGACCAGTAGACGCAAATTCAATTTTCATAAATACTTAATCAACGCTAAATGATGGCACGGTCTAGTTCATGTTGGGCATTTTCAAAATAATTTCCTACAATCGACTTCAAATTTGAGTCTAGCATTGAACTCCCCATTTAGTAGTCGCAGTAAAAGTGCAAACTCCAGTCATATTTACAGTAGTCTTCTGATCGCAGCAAATCAGCTGCGCTGAAGACTCAACTGCTGCACTTCGCCTCCTAAATTATTTAAAATGTCGCGCTCAGAAAAAATAATTTACTCGGAGGATCCGCCGATTAATTCATTTATTGTTCTGAAGTCTGTCGTACAAATATGTGGAAAACACTTGCCAGAAACGAGTTTTAAGGAAAACCGAAGCAAGAGTAAAGCAGATTTATAATTGACTAAAAGCTTCAAAAATATTTCGCCGATCCCTCATATATTAATGGCCTGCGCGTAAGCCAGCTCGTTAGATTTAGGCTTCGAAAATAATCATGATCTGCGATGCCGTTTTCTCTCACAACCTACAGGTAGAACACAAGATAACAAGTTTGAGAAGAAGTTCGCTCAGGGTTTTTAGACTTGCAAGAATTTTATCATCGCCCTAAATTTTCAACGTCCATCAAGCTTAGTTTCTCAACGGATGGTCTTTCCTTGAAACTGGAGATTTTACTCAATTCATTAACTAAAGCAACACTACAGCTTTGCTCGTAGTTCGCTATTCATGTCCACTAAGATTTTGATCCGGCGATGAAGAAACTAAAGCGCCCGCCGCACCACATGGACCGAGGGTCGTCTTACTATGCAAGCGAGATTAACTTTCAGTGCGCGTTTTCATTCGGGAGACAGAACCTTTGGAGAACCGATTTTTCAAGTTTAAGCAAAACATTTCGAACGAGCATATGAATAACTGGATTCAACTAAAAAGCTGAATGAAATGAATGGTAGTAACACGCAAACACTAAACGTCGACAAGTCATAACCAGAAAAACAAAACGATAATCTCAGTTGGAATTTTTTTTCCTGGCTAGCAGTGAACAAGATTGCAAAACTAAATCCTCAAATTTGATGAAGGGCTCATTATACCTCTAGAAACTATGCAAAGCAAATAGTCGTGTTGATAACCTACAGGTTTTTTCAGTCTAGGTCAAGTTGCCAAGGGTACATTTAGAATTTATGAACGGATCTTCATGCCGGCCTCTCCACCGATGAATCAACATCACTGCCATGGAACTAGATCAATATTCGATGCCCAATTCTAATAACAGATGCACGACGTACAAGGTAAACTACTTGAAGAAGGGAACTGTATCAGAGTTTCCAGGATACCCTGGCACAAAGAGCACAGTAGCTTATTCCGATTTGCGACATACCTCAAATCCATCTAATCCAAATCCTGCGGGACAGTTTAGGGAAGCTACCAACTTGTTTTACCACTCGGGCCAAGAACACACCCGAGTCTTTAAATGAGGAGTAGCAGTTTATCCTTATCCCATACTAGGCTTTGAATGGAAGGACATCTAATTTCAGTCAAACTGACGCTGAAAAGTTCTTTCACCGATGACCTCTTTACACCTCAATTTTCAGTTTTAGAAACGTTCAAGCCCATTATTTAGTTTTCACAGTTTTCTACTCGTCGTTCGAAAATTTACATACCAGGCGCGTCACGCAAAATTAGCCGTCTACGATTTCGATGCCGATCGGTAAATTGATGCAGCTAACGGCACGAGCTCCCGTTCAAGGTCCCTTAACTCGTCTGACGTTCTGGACTCTTTTACTCTCGAAGTTGAAGTTAAGCTGTCTCATGGATACCGTAACCTTTGTATTCATTCCGAAAGCAAGCGTCTTTCGCTCGTCAACTTATTCTTGGAAACCTGTCGCTATGCTATACAGTGCCAAGGCACAATTTCAGGTTAAAAAACAAACCTCGGTGTTTTGATTTATTGAATGTAAAAATATAATTTAGTAGAAATAATCAAGAGGGCTGCAAACTGAAGTAACTGAAAACTTTTGTCAACACCTTAATTGAATTATCAATTCAAATTCTTCAGGAGGGAAGTGAACGTTCTAATACTGTTTAATTGTTTCTAGCGGTCAGAATAAATTGATCCTTTCCAGTCGACATAACCTTTGTGCTTTCCAATTCCATCTGGACACCACTCTTCACTCAACTTTTGAAATACAGAACTTCGAGCCAATCCTTATTAGTTACGATCACGTCATTCCTGTGATATTATAGGTATAAATTCAAGAACATTCGTCAGCGTACTAGCTAATACAGATCGATTGAGACGATCTTGCAGCACCGGAGCAAATTCAAGTGTTAGTTGAAACAAAAACCTTTCCTATGAAGGTTCATCGAATACATGATTGTAAACAAAAATCAATATCCTAACGAAAATGGAAAATCGAACCAAGCGAGGTTCTTCATTACAGTTGCACTTTTTCACACGTGTAGTGGTGCAATGGGCGGTCACGTGTGTCGAGTTAAGCAGCCACTTCCGAGGGCTGATTGTTGGTGTTCTCGGCGTCTGGTCGCCCCAAGCCATTTGACGTTGCTGAATTGCCACCACGGTTGCCACCCCTGCCTCCGCGGTACTGTCCTCCCATGCCCCCACTGTGAAAGATGGACAGGAATTTCTCTCGCATGCGAAGAACAAGTAAAATCAAATTCCAAGACACCACTGGGAGTAGACTTTTTACACTTTTCGCGTAATCAACGAACATCCGCACTGACAACAGTTTATGGGAACTAATAACTAATAATTAGCCTTCGTGACTAATTGTCTGTTGTTCAGACAATTTTAGCACTCCAGAAAATGTGAACGCAAATTTTTGAAATTTATTTTATTGATTGTCAACTTCAAGACTAAGATATTTCACCAACTAACTACTTACATTATGTGTTCTGACAGAAAAATCCCGATTCATTCACACCAATTGCTATCCTAATGAACCAGCAATGTAAATAAAAACACCAAGGTTGCTACTCTCAAAGACAACATTGCTAATATTATTTATTGCTGATAAAAGGTAAACGTTTCGAGCACCAGGCTCATCATCAGTACAAATTTGTCTGTAAAGGACAAAACGGAGATGAATAGATAAAAATATACGGAAAATAAACACAGAATTTAAAAAATACTATCAGCAATGTAATTTTCGCCATATATAAAATTTACTGTACTCACCGGTAATATCCTTGATTATAGCCTCCTCTATAGAAGCCTCCTCGGTTATAGTAGTTGCCCCGACCTCGTCCAAAATAATTTCCACGACGAGCTGAGGCCACACCAAACGTTTCCTGGTTGATCTTGCGCTCCAGTCGCCAGTCCGGACGTTGGCTCCGGCTGCAGAAGTTTTGTGGAGAAGATTAGATTATAGATCAGAACAAAAGTTAATTTATGCCTCCCTAACCGCTACAAAAAAAGAGCGTATCGAAGAGAGGAAGCAACCATTTAGTAGGAGATAAGAGAATGAGGAATCTATGCAGAAGGGACATTGAAACGGTAAATTGAGAACGAAGTTCATGAAAGAAGATGAAAGTTGAAGAAGTCAGAGGTGCTGAAGAACAGGACAGTAGTGAACCGAAAAAAAGGTGGTCCTCGAAATAACAAAAAGTTTATTTCTACAAGAAAGCCTATTCAACTCTCAGCTCGGGCCCAACCACATTTTCCCCCGGGAGGGCTAATCCTCGTAGATACAAAAGTTGTAGTCCACTAAACCATTCCACCCTTCATATCCAACATTCTTGATATAGCCAAAATACTACCAAAGTCTTTTAATTTAGAACTTGTATTTTTATGCACGTCCGTAAAGGATGAATACTTTAAATTGTGTTCACGAATCTGCTTAATAGCATTTTTTAGTCCACAAGTTTGTCCATTTCGAGGCAATTTGGAAACTAATCCGAACTAAACCTCATGTTTCGTCTCTACGGTGCAGATACATGAAGCTGTGCAAGAAGTAGTCAGATGCCTTTAAGAAAGAAAAAAGTCGCACTTATGAAGTTTACGGGGACCACGCACGAAACTAAATTGAGCATGGTAGTAGCAGAATCATTTGAACTTCTAATCCCCACACGACAGCAGTGTAATTTAAGAGCTAGTAGTTCAAATAGCTCGACTAACTAAAAGTATTAAAGTCTAAAGGCAGTCGGAGGTTCATTATGTATCATCGGGGCAAAATGTCAACTATAAAGTCTATTGACGAACGTTTTTAACAGCATGAAAAATGCAAGTTGACATGCAAAAACACTTTACACACTTTAATTAAAAGTACAAGGGATATTTTAATGTCCGAATAAAACGTACGCTACAAAGTGTGTTGTACAGTACAATGGAATGGAGACTATGAACGTTAGAGCGATGCAAAGGAAATAAATACCGAGTATCGAGCAAAGAACACTTTGAGGATCACCGTTTTTGTCTTATTTCATGAAGAACTCTTTGTATCCTCTAATTTGGTCTGAAATATTTTTTCTATGTGTTCTGCTTGAACTTATTTGACAATGAAGTCAAACAGCGAATCAAAACTAGACCGAGTACAGGGCGGTCTAAGAGCGAAAACGTTATTTTTCTTGGGATATCCTGCAATGTGTAGGCACTGCTACACCCGAACACGAATTTCAGTACATTTACTTCGTGGACCATGTTTACAAATTTCAAACGGTTAAAAAAGAAATTTGCCAACAATTCAACATGCGCAGGTAGTATAGAATTTTACAATCGCAGCTGTTTAGACATTGACTGCGATTGGTTAAACTGAAATTCAGTTTTGAACTCAAATTTAAATCGGCAATTTTCAGTAATTCAAAAAAAAATATTAATTGGGCTTATTAAATGCCACTAATCAAAACAGATTGTTCAAACTTTTCCAAACGACCCATCGATGGGTCATTTCGCGCAGGAAAAGCAACACGACCCACCGGTGGGTCAAATTGCAGTCTAGGTGTCAAGCTACAGGGATGTGGAATCGCCAACAAAAGACAAGCAAAGCACACTCACCCCTGGCTGCGTTCAACCGCCTCGCAGGAAATGTTATCGAAGAAAGACTTCTTTTTATCATAGAATGGCGCAGGCTGGTCTTCAGCGTTGCTCTCGTCCCCAGTACCCGTCTCGGTACCAGAATCTTCTTTCTTTTCTTTTTCTCCATTAGCCTCTCCGTTCTCTGCCGCTCCCTGAGAAGCGCCTCCCGGACTCGAGATTTTCGTCGAGGCGAGCTGCACTCGCAGCTCTTCAAATCTAGTATTCGCTTGCTCGAAGTCGTAGTCTTTTTCGAAAAGACGCTTATCTTCTCTCTGTCGATTGTTGCTCACGTACATCCCTGCGCCTCCAGGGCCTCCTCGCCCCATCATGCCGCCACGAGGCCTGCGCCCACCGCCTCCGCGATTCAGGCCCATACCTCCGCCTCCGCGACCCATGTTCATACCCATTCCCATACCGCCGCCTCGGCCTGCACAGCATGTAGCACTTTAATATCGTATTTAGCTAATTAGTCACAACCACGAGTTGTAACATCGTGAATTCGACCTCGTGAACGTACACCCCGAGTGTCACGGATACGATGTCATTCAAAACTAACTTTATATTTTCAGCAGGTCAAAAACTCGTTCTGCACACCCTTGATCCTTTGAATAGATTTGTGCAGTACGTACACGATCTGCCTTACGATGGTGCAAACAGATGGTGATTACAAACAGAGATGGTGCATCGAAGAATTAAACTCGCGTCACGAAGTTTGAGATATGCACACGTTTTCACCAAGGCGTGTTTGAAATGTTTACTGCTGGTAATAAGGCGACTATCTGTATTTAATTAACGAGCAATTTCTCCTGGATGACCGAACTTTGAGCAATTTTCTACTAATCAATAGCCGAAACTTTAGGGACACGTTCCCCGCGTTTTGAGCCACATGTGTACCAAGAGGCAAATTGCCCATTTACGTGCCGGTATAAACCCACGACATCTTATGTCTAATGCGACATTATTTTAAAAATAATCGTTTTCATACGAGGTGAAATGCTATCGCGCAATTTTATTTTTGCTAGTCATTAACAGGAATTTAAGTTTCTTGAAGGTGGACAATCGATTTCCTTATTCTGCTACTACCAGCCTAACCAAACCAACCGCAAACAGCCGCAGAAGCGCGGGGAACGTGTTCACCTTCAAATTTTACCATACCTCGCAACAATTAAGGCGTCAAGGCTCCTAAAGATAAGTTCTTTTACATGTCTCTTCTAAAACAAAATCTTACTAATATAATTTGCACTTTTATGCACTTGATACATTCAACCACAGTATTTCACAATACTGTAGTTTCATGTCCAAGTTCTATAATTTTTAAATTATTTCTATCACATTTGAACGTGTCAAACGTTGACGGCTTNGTACAATTATAACCACAACATGAATGTTATGAAATTGAGCGTAAAATCAGTTCTCACCATAGTATTGACTTTGATACTGATTTCTATACTGCGGCCCCTGATTATAGGCTTGATTGTAGCCGTGGTTGAAGCCTTGACTGTAGGCTTGGCCTCCCAACTGGCGACGGCCGCCAACACCTCCGTCTCGCGTAGGTCTGTGGACAAACAAAGGGAGCGTTAATGAACCCAAGGTACCAGAAAAATGCAGTTCAACTACCTGCTAAAATGCGCTGATGAAAACTTGAGATCAAGAATTGCAAAAAAATTTCTAGTAGAACATTCTAGAAATTATTTTGTAGCAAGGCCGAGAATTTTAAAGGAATTTAAACGCGCCCTAGACAGTCAAGTGACAAGAGCGCAAGGACATCCGATTTTCAAGGAAAAATGTGAATAGGTTTGGTAAAAGTAGTACCCGATTATTTGTATCTAAACGAGTCGTACAACACGTTCACTGCGTTTCCGCGGCTGTTACGGTCGGTTTGGTTAGGTTGTTATTAGCAGAATAGGGAAATCTGTTTTCCAACTTTAATAAATTTCAATTCTTTCTCACGAGTATGAAAAATACATTAGCATGATAACATTTCACCTCGTATGAAAACGATTATTTTCAAAAATGTCGTGAAACAGATAAAACGTCAGTTATACCGGCACGTAAATGGGCAATTTACCTGTTCGTACACATGTGGCCCAATACGCAGTTAAAGTGTTCATACAAATGTGCTTGAAGAGTATTCAAGTTTAAATGAATTTTTAGGAGGAAAAATTTCGGAACGCTAAATGTTCACCGTAATCTGAAATCATTTGTTCCACACAAGATTTTACCATTTTAGCGAGTTCCCCGACGATACGTGTACCGGTCTGTAAATTTCTGATTCACCTACCAGTATAAAACTGAAAAAACTTTATCATACCAGATAACATTTATCATGCAGTCTTTTTTGTAATGCATCTTAGCATGATAAAGAAATCTGTTCTAGCATTAAAGTCAGTTTCCCTATTCTGCTAGTTGCAACTTGATCAAACCAACTTTACAACCGCGGAAACTCTGAACATGTTAAAGAAAGCTTGGCACTCAATACCAGGGGCAACCCATGTTAGTAAACTTTCCCGACAGGACATGTTCAAATATATTCACCACAAACAATTAGGTTTAATTATTTACTTTGAAATTTTTGCAGTCGCAGGTTTAATGCCGACTTACAGCAATTCCTACTTCAAATTGATCAAGACATGCACTTAAATTCAACAGCCAAACTATTTATGGTTTCAGCTTTTTGTGAATAATGTACTTTCAACAAGACGCATTAGCTCGAAATTTCACAGCACGAGCCGCTGTTATCAAATTCGAGCAATTTTTTCCAAGGAACCAGCTTGCATAAAAGTCAAGATTATAATTTTGCGATCATCGTGGAAACTACCGCAACGTAACTCGTTAAAACTACTGTAATCGTTGAAAATACCTCGAACGCTGAATTAGAGAAATCACTCTTGACACGTGACTCAACCTCTAGCCTGGGGAAATTGCTTAGTAAACAGAAATCCAACTTGCGAACAGCCTCATGTAGATAATTTTAGTACCTATCCTGTCTTTGTTGCTGTTGCTGTTGCTGCTGCTGAGGTTTCCTCCTGCCTTCAACTTGCGAAGACCTCAAAGGCTGAGGGCTGACCTGGACTCCTGCGTCCGACACGGGGGACTTGCGAGCAGTCGCCACTGCCGCCAACTGGCTGGGTGTGGGCGACCGAGAGCCGCTCATCACATCTGCTATCACGCCCGCACGCGTGAAAAGAAAACGTACGTCAGCGACAAACTAATTTTCTGTGCCACTGGAGTTCCACCTTTACATAAGAAGGTCTCCACCNTTCCCCGCCGTGCTGATATCAATGAAATTCACAGTAACGTGTAGAAGTTACGCGCAATTTAAAATGTTCAGTGTTTTGTCGTATAATACAATTTTTTTTACCGATTTTTGGCCTTTTATTTGAACAAAACTGTCTCTTCGTGACGAAACTTGCAACTTGTTGATGTGAACACGTTTCTTTTATAGGACATGCACAATCCTGTCTTCATGCCCATCGCCAAACATGTCTGAATGAAGTTCTTGTGTTGCCTCCGCAAAGCAAAGTGGAAAGCTACCTATGACATATATTTTAGACGCAGAGCAAAATTTATTTAAAAATCAACTGAAAGCGGTTTTTTTGGGTAGGTTCGTCAAGGAAAGACTTCTTGTTTTATTCCTACCGTCAGCATTTCGCTGAACGATTTACTGTCGTTTATCACTATAAAAAAAAATGACTGCTAAACTGAACTCGACCCATCCATTTGCCTCTCATTGAGGAAATAATGCTGAGTGTTTTTAGCATTCGAGATCCTGAAACAATTGTGACTGTCCCCTTTCATAACGGCGAATGTCTAACACGAGTTCTGGTTATCGTGCTGTTCAATTGCATTTTCTGTCTACATGTTTCAGTCGATGCAACTAGCTTGGATCTGTTACCGAATCTAAAATTCAGCACACGCCTAGATCAATGTTCATAAAAGTCCATTCATTCTATGTACTAAGATTTCATCCAATACTTGTGAGGACTTCTAGGCTTAAAATAGATGTAGCGATATGCTGAAGTCTGTTAAATTCAACCTTGTAAATTTTCTGTACGGATGGCTCATTTTAATACCAAGAATATTTGTCCTGAGGTCCATGCAAAAATATCTCTGATGCTGCCGAACTCACGAACAGAAACGCTTGTGAGGCGGCCTCAGAGACAAAGAACTGCCACATTTAATAAATTGAAGACACCAAACGAAAGGAAAACTGACGACCAGGTGCTTGTGCTTTTGGGTGTGATGCTACTGTGATGTTCTAGTTAGGTCGGTATGTTATCAAATTGTTACTATTGAACAAAAAATGAAGAAGCAAGCCTTGCTACTGATTGGTGAGTTATTAACCACTTCTTCAAAATTACAGT
>JACJUY010000851.1:106168-171435 GCA_014220935.1 Platorchestia sp. MABIK | reverse complement strand
AATTATAACGTTACTCGTAATGTTTTACTACAACACTAGAATGTGTGTTATTGATAAATGGCTAGTAATTTCTATTACCTTGTAAATAAAAAATCGATCTAAGTAAACACAGCAAGAATATTTGGCGTATTCTAACGAAAATAACATGTGCATGTTCATCATATTTTGATCACATCATTTTTTGAATGCCTGTGAATTGTCATCATCATCTGAGGACATCTGTCTTATCATGCGCAATTGATCACAAGGTGGTTTTCAAAGACCTCTTTCTTTTCGGTCCAAGTTATCTTCAAAGAGGTCCCTTTGTCTGCGTTCCTAGACGGCCTTCGAAGACTATCCACGCGTGGAACTTGCCACGTAGTTTGGTCAATCATTACACCCCATGAATATTCAATGCAGCGTCTTCTGTTGCTCGAAAGGACACTTCGAGTTCACTTGCTTTAGGTGTTCTATTATTTGTGTGTGCGCAGACCTCGCCCTATATGAACCGTCCTCGTCAGAGCACAGTTGTGTTCGAAGACTTTCCGTGTATGTTGCTTGGCCAATATATTTCTTGCCATGAAAATGTTTTACTGCAGAAAAGTATCTTCGTTCTAAGAAGGATTTCAGAGCAAAACGGGTCACGATGCTGCTGACTTGAACTAAACCAAATTTGCAGACCGGCGTCCAATGTGAAGTGCGTGTCTTGAAAGCAGAGTTGTGTCGCAATATCCTTTTGAATTCGTCGTCGTCATTGGAGCGAGAGATATTTAGAGAGTACAATGTAGTTAGACAAAGCTGGGCCGAATGTCGACTCGCATTACTCTAGTATTATTGATACTTTTGTAAAGAAATGATACTGTCTCGTTTTCCGAATTTCCTAGCAGGTTTTTCAGTGGGCGCAACAATTTTGCGTCCAACTTTTGAAGCGAGTGTAGATTTTTGGCGTGTTTTATTTATGCATTTATTCATCGCACTATTTTTGAGAGCGAATATTTGCACTCCAATTGAGAGTGTAAATGGTTCACGACGGTACGTATTTTTTCCATTTCTTAACACGCTTGTCGAAAAAGTCTGTATGAACTAGCTTTTCGTTTCGCGAGAAATGTTTTCTCAAAAAATAAATAAATCCGCTCATGAGGACACGCAAAAATAGAGAATTTTCTCCTGGCTGGGAGAGCGTGAATATCATTTATGCGTTTGAATTATCTTGTAGGTGTGATGCCACCGTTGGTGTCCGACGCTATAGTCGGAGTCAAATTGTGTGCCTGGTCCAAATTTGTGCAGCTCCTATACATCAAATTGTGTGATTGGTCCAAATTTGTGCAGCTCCTATACATCAAATTGCGTGACTGGTCCACATTTGTGCAGCTCCTATACATCAAATTGTGTGACTGGTCCAAATTTGTGCCGCTACTATACATCAGAATCGTCTGCTAGTCGACAAGAAAAATGTTTAGATAAAGCGATCGAGATGAGAACTGGAAAGACGGTAAAAACTAAAGACTGAAATTGAACTTTACTTCCTAATTGTGGTGAAGCGTGAAATATTTTAGTGAAGGCGTGTTCTTTTTTTCTCGTTCGTTGGCACGCGCCTTTCCCAAACTCATTTTATGGGAGCAGTTATCTTTCAATGAGACCCACGTGTCCCCATCTTCCTCAAGCACACTGGTCTAAAATTGGGCAACGCGTATGCTTGATTCAATGTGTTGATTAAATTAGTGTTAGGTGAATTGAAACTTCTTGTGCAACGACTCTCCTCACAGTGTTAGTAAGTAAGAGGACGATAACCGAAATGACAGAAAAGACGAATTCAGAGAATTGTTTACCTGCTCCGTGGGCCGCGACCAACCATGCAGCGCAATCGCTCGCTTNAATGAGCTGTTTAGCCTTTCTATTCTAAAACGATTTCTTATTGCGTTTCGAAATTGTTGAGCGCAATTAAATTGCGGTGGCAAATTGCGCCTTTTGAAATAAAATTACCCCGTGTGAATTAAAATTGTACGAATTATTTTTCAAGTTCTTCTTCGTTTAAATAAGCTTGATAAATTTTGAAAATAAAGACGTTCAAGCTTTTTGTAATTACGTAAATGCGCTTTCTAATGCAACCACAAATAGCGACTAACTTGAAAAAATTGTATTTAGTTCATGAAACAGCAGTTGGCTCAGTCAGAATATTTATTCGTGGCGGTGTCAATGTTATGCAGTAATTAGGAAATTTATAAACATCCTTTATATTTAATGGGAGGACTTGAATATTTCAAATTCAAATGAAGTATGTAAGACTGTCTCTATTCATACTTAAGATACATTTATATTTGATTGTTGTTCGATTGTGCGTGTGTTAATGTACGCAGAATGTTATGTTATTTTTGGGTAGTTTCTGCCCAAATGCTAATCAATCAATTGATGCTGCGGGCAATATTGAGTACTAACAAGAAATTTTACTATTAATTCAATTTCAAGATTCTCTTTAAATTTTAGGCTTTGGAACAGCTAGAAACTCGTACCTGGTTCGTTTATTTTGCTTTAGAATTGTGATGCTGATACTTGCTTTGTTCCCAGTGTATATTTTATTAGCCAAAATGTGATCCGTTATGATCACATGTTTGTCATTCGGGACAGCTAGTCATATTAGAGTCAACTATTCCTCTAGTCTAAGGGAATCATGGGACAATTTTAAAAAGTGTATAGAAAACGTTGTTGGAGCAATTGTGAACTTTTTCTATTTGGCAAACTTTACTTTCAAAGTGAAACATTTCCAATTTGTACCATGGACATCGTGAAATTAAGCAAAGGTTTAACCTTCGTTTGGAGTGGAAATTTTTAGCTTGATCGCCCATTGAATTTGGGCTTTATGAGGTACTCAAAAATCCTTTTTTATATTTAATAACCACTGATATGTAACTTTTTTGGTTATAAAAAACTCAAGGCGATAGAAATTACTGGTATTCTCTCAAAAGTTTCGAATTTCTATAATTTTGATTCACACTCAGAAAATGGCCAAATGGCCAAACTCCGATACGTGGGAATAATGAATCCGGACATTGTTACGCAATTGAAAGTTTCAAAGTCAAGTGTCAATTCATTAAGTATATAAAGAGTTTAGACTACTGAAGACCGTCCCCGAAATGGATTCTCTGGAGGAATTCTTAAGCGACAATGAGACAAAATAGCTCGCGCAATATCCCGCCTTCTTAGCGTGCTTGCGACGGGAGGATTTGGGCTGGGGAATGGTAGGTGATATGCGTCCACAATTTTTTCGCTAGATTTTAATAAATCATTCTCAATTTTTGTTGTATCATGGTGAATGTTTTGTTTTTAATGAATCGGAACACATTTTACTTAGTCCAAAGACTTTATGTGCACTCGATAAATATGTGCTCCCGTCGATTCTTTCAGTTTAGGAATACCTTTCCTGAATTACAGTTTGTTTGTCCGTTCGTTCGATATTCTTAATACTTGAAGTTTTTAGATATCACTCTTCAGCTAGAAGCGTTTTAAGTATGCTCGCGGTTTAAAAATCATATTATTTAAGACATAACATAGCTTAGGGAAGAGAAATAAGGCATGTTTTGTATTTAAGGCTCGTGTTTCTTGAGTTTAGTCTTAAGAAGCAGATATGGACAAGAAGTTAGGTTTTCTTTCCCAATTCTAGTCTGGTAGCCTTTGTCAACAGTTCGAATTTGATTCCATATAGAACTTATGAAGCAATACACGTGTCAGTGATCTTCGGCACTTGCGTTTCTAATTTGAGGCAGCATGTTCCATGGAGGAACTTGATGTTCTAGCTTTGGACTCTGTGCTTTCCGCTTGAAATACTTGAGAATTTCGCAATTGTCGACTCAAGAACTTGGGCTCAATTTCAGTTGAAATACTTTCGAGTGGCGGTCTGGAGCCAGAGTTTATGGTTTCTAATTTTGAGATTACTGGAGCGGAGGAGGTTGAATTCGGCGAAAGTTCTGAAGAAAGCGTTACGAAGGTTCGCTAAAGCGTGTCCACAAGATCCCACTTGGGTGGCACGTGTCAATTGAGGTAACTTATTGCTTTATTGGACCTAAAAATTCGTTGAAGTATCGTGCGGTTCTGTGAGATCATTTACTTACTTCAAGCGTTTTTACATTTTCCATCACGTTTTGTTCATCCGTGAGGTCTCGGTCACATCGTGTTTTCGATGATGGGCGAGTTTTTCTTCAGGGGAGGTGGGGGGCTGGGAAATTATTTCAGCGTGACAAAGGTTCTCACTCTTGAAAAATATTCTTGTGACGTTTCAGGTTAGGACCGCTCAGCACTGCTCTTGAACGAGCGGTTTGATGGAATATTTGCTCCTCTTCATTCGAAGTGGAAAGAAGTTTCGAAAATATTCTCAAAAACAAGCTTGTGCTTAAGAAACTTTTTTAGAAACTCACACTTTTTTGTTCATTTTACCTAGTTTGATTTTTTTTTGTTCTTTATGGCAATGGACTCTTGTTCTTTACATCACCCGGCTACCTGCCTAGAAAGTGTGTAGTGGACAAATTCAAAGCAGCCTTGATTTGTTCATCTGCAGGTAACATCGAATGACTAAGATGAGAGACGAGTGTATGATGGCTCACAAATACTATCGACGCTAACTCGTTTTTATATTTTGTTGATTATACGACGTTAAATACATTATCAACATCCTTAGTTAAATGCTCATGAAAGTTGAACACCGAAACGGGCATGTTGTTTAGCCTTTTGTGTACGTTAAGGACTCGTGCTTTGGTTGACATTTTCCGAAAATTCGTTGAAAGTACTCATGCCATGTTCATTTTATTTGCGTTGGTAACTTATTGAAGCAATAATCAGTTTGCTTCTCATAGTGTCCCGAGTCAATGACATATACACCTGAGAATTTTGATGTTACCTTACCTACCTTCTCAGCTGATTCACCACATGGTTCTGCTCTGATTTGCGACACCTCGAATAAAAGTTTTTAGCTGATTCGTTTGAGGAGAGGGAGGGATTTAGCTGTTCAGGAAGTCTTGTGAACTCAACTTTCCACTGGACCAGCGGGGCAACAACCGACTAACGTACTTGAAAATAGACGCATCGACTGGTCTTGAAGACGGAATGAATCAACTATTTTTCAACTCATTTATTTGAATGCTGTTTTGAACTTACTACAGTTTCTGTTGGGAAGAGGATGCAGCTAGTGTTGACAGATGCCGAGTATTGGAACATTTACCTAGTGTAGGGCTATCTTTTTGTTGCCAAGGACCATCCTTTTCAGGTTCACTGCGGTCCTGTTTTTAAGCACTTCTGATTTTCTTTAACTTTTATCTTGTTTCCTCACCTTCCTTCTCAACCTACTGTTTCTATGCGCAAAGGATCAAGTGCGGGAACACACCTTGTGCATAGATTCTGTGTTCACTTAACTCCATACTGAATGGTACCTTCATCCTTCCTTTCTTTGAATGTCTTTGTGTTAAGGAAAGCTGAGACCGACGTATAATCAATCGAGCGCTAATATTTAGAAATCTCTTGTGGCTAAGAGCTTAGATCCTGGGCTCGTGAGTGTTTCTTACAATTTGGTTAACGCATGAACATCGAAGAAAAGTGTCTATTTTCTTGCGAACTTTTACAGCTTTCCTTTCACACTCTTACGATTAAACATGTTGAACGTCATTCGTACACCTACCCCGGGCTATTACTAGAGAGGCTTGAAGTTTTGGTTTCACGACCTTGTCCTCCTTCTTAACTGACGAGGTTTTTCTCTCGTGTGACTCTGTGACGCGATCACTTAACTCCTCTATTGGTGGATGTGGTATGGTGCCACACAACTGCAGGGTGCCGAGTGCAGCTGCCGCTCTACTTCCTGCAGTTGAAGCTCGTGCAGCAGATAGTCGATGCTGTGCTTGAGTGGGCCGCAGATATTGATATGACTCGAAGTGTTTCTGCTTTGTGTCATGAATAGCAATCGTTGGAGTTGGCATAGAATTTCTTCCGATACGAAGATGTCCCAGTTTTCTTGTGAATGACAAGTGTTGGCGTTGACTCTGATTTTTTCCTATGTAAATGGCACGAATTTTTTGTTTGAGTACGATCGGTCAGTATAAACTGTCCCCAAAACTGCGTTCAAATTTCAGGGGTTGTGTGCAGATGTTGTAGGCCTACTTTACTGCACAAATATTTTTCCGTAATTTCAAATTCCTGTGGAGTAGACTTCTGTACGTTCTGTACGGAGTTAGTGCTGCACGGAAGAAAGTTCATCACTTACAGGGACGTCCGCGGGTAATATGTGCGGTAGTTGTGCTGTTCCTCCTTCAGATTTACACTCGGGATATTTCTGTCTTCCTTCAAATCTTTATATTTAGCGCAAGAATTTTTTCAATAACATGTCTGCATCCGCTTAAAATCTTGAATTTATTATCATCAACCTGGTTAATTACGAAATCCTCTTGTTCAATGATCGCAAAAGTATCCTCGAATTTCTTGATCATTAATATATCCTGCTCAATTGATCGTCTATTTATTTTCATGCCCGTTATTATTTCTCTGTCGTCACTTTTATATTATGCCAGGTTTCTTTTTCGAAGGCGAGCTGGGTTTGCTGCTGAAAACAGCGGCCGAGGCAGAGGCGTGGTCGACGACATGGAAATGCAGACCTGTGTTAGATAGCGCACGTGCCAGCATGAACAGAGCATTAATTTTAATATAACTTCCCTCGATAAAATGGTGCAGGTTATGGCGCGAAGTTCGCAGTGGGTATCGCTTTGTGTTGCTGCGTGCACTTCATATGACCTGCTGACCAGCATGTGCATCACGTCTAGTTAAAGAGGAAGCCTGGTGATCTTCAGCGAATTAGGTTGCTTCTTGTTGTTTGAGTCGCTGTTATAATGGTAACATTTTGTTGAACCTGGTTTTATTAAGAAATGTGCTTTGTGTGTTTGAGAAGTAAATTGTTAATTTGTGCGGTTTCCTTCTCAATCAATCGGGTTTTGATTGCCATCGTTGTTATTCACAGATCTTTGTTACAGCCTTGTTCCATCAGAGGGCTGCAACTATCGTATGAGAGTTGGTGATGTGAGCTTCTGAGCTGAAAGTTGGCTAGGCATATATTTTTTGCTTTCTTGTGGACTTTTTTTGGTCCACTACAATCCTTTTTCAGAATCTATTATTTTCTTCTTCAACTTTTTATCTTGGCTCATAAATTTCTTTGATCATTGCTGTTTCAACATGCAGGGTATGGAGGCACTCCTTGTGAATGGATTCCTCGTTTTCGTAATTCCATGCTAGATAGTGCTTTATTCTTTCATTGCTGGGGAACACCTTCGTTGTGGTTAGGGAGGCTCAAACTAACTTTTAATCTAATTTTTAAACTTTGCAAGCGTTTGTGGATTAGCTCCACGTTCATTTTGCTTTGCGTGATCAACTCGAATGTCTTCGTACAACTCATGTGCTGCACGAACTTCAAGAACCTTTCTGTTAAGAAATTTGCATAACAGTAACAACTCAAGTGTCGTTTTATTCTCGAGAAGTAACTCATAAAATGTACAAAGGATGGAAATTTTTTCCATTGTTTGCTATGATTTCTTGACTAGTAGAATTTCTTGCACCCTAGAATTTCTTTTATTTCATCGCGATGCCAACTGTCGAGTGCGTGATGTAGCTGGCCATTGCCGCAGCAAAAGACGTTCCACGCATCATTGGGTGCTATCTAAACGTCCTCGTTTTGCTTGCCACCACTCCGGCACAGTCTTGCAGAACGTGGGCATCTCGGTGCGTAAGAGTTTTCTTCGCCTTCATAAAGGAGAACAGCTGTTACTGAAAAAGTGACTCGTTCCTAGGAGACCTCTTGGTTCTCTGTCTTGGCCTGGCTCTTTTCAAGCTGAAGAAGCTTATGCTCTACTTCGTGTGGTCTCTGATGAGAAGATTTCTCAGTAGTGTCGTTCTACCCGAGTGATGGCAAAGGATCTGTTCCCATGCCCAGCTGCGGAGTTGTGCTTCGAACCGACGTACCGACGCTTGCTTCACTCATCGCTACGGCAGGTTCTTTAGTCGGTGCTGTGGAATTGCAGGTCTCTTGCAGAACTATCAGCTTTGGCGACGACGACTTGCAAAAAACTGTAATGGTCTTTGGACTTCACTCTCTCCCCTCAGGATGACTCGCTGCGACTTCCGGAGCATGAAAGGGATGCTAACTGACGTCTCTGCGACGCTTTTGGCACGCCACCGCTCATTCATTGTGTCGAGTTTACGTGTATCGAGGAAGAGAAGTGTGTTTGGAAATATCGTGATTGGTTAGAGGGCGTGAGCACCAGGTATGAGTCTTCAAAGGCGACTATAGCACCTGTTTCATTGTCTGTGGCTTTTTTAGCTGACAGCAACATTGAAATTGTTAGTGAGTTGAAATCATTAGGAAATCGAAATGATGATCAGGAACTTGTTCCTAAGTTACGTACTCTCCTTAAGTGTGCGGTGCTTTGTGATTGTGTTCGTAAAATCTCCATTCTAAATTATGACGCGCAGCTGGACTCTTGGCTGTCAGTTCTAGTCAAAGTGTTAGAATTATTGAAATGTGTGTCTGCAAATGACCCACATCGATGTCTGACGGCATAAACAGACAGCTTCACTTCTCGTTTTGTTTTTTTACAGCCCTGGCAACTCTCAGTCCAGATATAATCAGGTTTGTTGAACTTAGAGTGCGCAATGCTTCGTCGGACTAGATAATTGGGACTAGATTTCGCTCAATGTTCCTCCTAAGCCGAGAAATTGGAGTTAACTTCGGTTTAATTCATGGGCCAATTTCAGAGTTCGTGTCGGCATGCCAATAGGCAAAACCGTATAGAGAATTTCTAACGGTTAGAGTAAACGGTGGGAAGAAACAAATATTCAGTCACAAAGAAATTTTTTATTTGAAAATATCTGGCGAACTGTAACAAAGTTAAACGAAAATATGCCTAAAATCAGAATATACAAGGGAAATAAGGGAAGTTAAAATCATTGATGAAGCCCTCATGGGGATACATCTATTGTATCTACGAAAATTAGCGCTCCTAGAAATGGACTAAATGTGAGGTTCCGAGCTAAAGGGTAGGTAGGCCATATGTTTAAATAGGATAGGTTTTTATTTGGTCCGGACCATCTTTTTTCGGCAATTGATGCTTTTTTCAGCACCTATTACTTTCTTAAATTTTTACCTAGTTTCATAATATTCTTCTACGGGCAGAATGTGAGACACACCTTGTGCATAGATTCCCCGTTACCTCAATTCCATACCAAATGGTCTCTTCCTCCTACACTTTGCTACACCTTAGTTGTAGTTAGGGAGGCTGAAACTAACTCATAATTTAATTTAATCTTTAGTTCATCAATTAAGGTAATTCATGCAATTTAGGTACTGTTATTGAATAATGATTTGCAACTTCCGACGACTCGTGCGAAGTTTTTTGTCGCGGCGTTCTGTTTTGAGTGACGGATCGGGCCCAAGTTAGGAGACAGCTAGATTCGAGTTCCGTTGAAGGCTGATTTGCTTACGGCTGGAGAGCCCATAACTGACCAGAGCTTTGCAGATTAATTCTGAGCCGAACCCGCGCGTTTTGCAGCCTCTTTACTGAGGTATGATGTTGGTCTGAACTAAATTTCAATACTCTGTTAAGCTTCTTAATTAAGGATCGTGTATATGCTGTGCCTGGTGGACTATGCTTGTGACGCGTCAAAAAAGCAACAAGAGAAATCAGAATAGGAATTATATACGAAACTTTAATGTGGGATCTAATTTTTTTCTGTATTTGGAGAAAGACTTGCATTTCACAAAGGGGAACCAAAGAATTAGATTACAAATTGTAAATGGCAAACAAACCATCAATCAATAGTGTTACAAATATTCAATCAGTTAATTTTTAATGGCGTCGAAAAACGTTTATTATTTAGTGCTGCTGTTCAGTCGTGGTTGGACTACAAAAATTTGTGCATGGTATTTAGTGAACATTATACGTTTTTACTCTTTTTTTCATTCGAACTCCAGCTTTTGTAATTATTTCTAACTTTAACTCTAACTACTCTAAATTTGATTATAACAAACAATAATTCAGAATCTTCGATTGAACTGAGTCAAGTGTGATGCTTGAAGCGGTTCATTGAAGTTCAAAGAGCGGGGCCGCGTCTAAAGCTATGTTGGCGTTATGAATTTAATCAGTTTTCGCATTTCTGATGTTAGTTTGTCTGTTCTCTTTTTTTTCTCGAACTTTGAGTCAACATTTCGCCATTATATCTGCGCAATACCGTACTAAAAGATGAGCCTTTACGACGACGTCACCGTAATAATTTCAACATTATAATTTCATCTTTTTCAAAATGATGGTTTTTAATGTATTTCAACCAACCAGAAATTATTTTTTGGCTTCTCGTCTCGTTGGCTGCACATATCAATTCAGACGTTACGGTGTTCCCGTGCCGAGTCGTCTCTGCTACCGCCGTAACGAAGCATCCATGGCGCTTCTCTCCCACATTTATTATGCACTGTTCTTGCTCGATTACAGCTTCTCCTTCCCACCTGGCGTGTAATTCAATTGCGGCTCGTCCAGGTAATCGAGGTGATCTTTCTTTACAGGCTTGCTGCCTCAATGACGCGTGAAGTTCCGTTTTTTCGCTTACGATCGCCTCCCTCTCATCATTCAAGCGCAGTCGTTGCAGTTCTCACAGTTCGCAGTTTTTAGTTTGAGTTATGGACATCTATTTCAATGCTCTCACAATCCTGTTCCCAAAAAGTGTCAGGTGATGCTGCTTGTCAACTGCTTCATGGATTGCTGAGAACTGTGATTTCTTGTGATGAATGTTTGGAATGGCGTTCTATGATGTCACGGTTTGGCTTATCGCTAGTTATAAATTGATGTCATTGCTGTTTACTCGGTAGAGAATTTCGGTGCGATAATTCTGTAACTGAAGTGGTTTTTGGTTCCGTATATCGAAATGCTACGTGATTTCCCTAGGAGAGTAGTTATTTTGACAACGTTTAAAATTTTATTTTTGTTCCTGAAATGTTCCAAATTCCGTATAAGAACAGAGCAGATACTTTGAAGATATTTAATTTTTCGATAACGAAACATTATCATTAAATAACATAATTACTGGAAGGTAGTTCAATATCCGATCTGATTTTCATTTCTACAGTACTTGAAAAGAATATGATTTATGATTTGTGGATTCGTAAAATCTCTGTTCTACATATGAATTCGATGCCTAAGTCATTTTTCGGTGATTTTTTTATCGCTTGATTTCATTTGGAATATTTCATTCATAACATTAACTGGGTGGCATCATTGTAAGTGGATTTCCAGAAAATGTAAGCATCGAGATGTAAAGAAGGAACATTCACTGTATTTTGTTGAACGGAAGCGCTTTGGACTTCATATGAGTGTACGTTCTGAAAATACAAATAAATTAGTACTCGGTCGCAGTTGTCCTCGTGAGAGCTGTTTTTATGCTGAACGCTACGGTTAACTGCTCTCGCTTGCGCTCGTTGTGCTGGACTTCATTTCAATTCGAGCGGATGTACGAACAATGTTGTGGCTACAGTTTCATTTAATTAGGATCTGCGAGTGCGGTTTGGCTGGCATTCCATAGTAACAATGATGGTCATGGCTGTTGCGTTATCTTACTTACATGATTGCTTTCAATTTTCGAGCATTGGCAATTTGAGCGGGGAATGGCGTTGGGGTGTATGTATAGTTGTGCAAAAAAGAAAGGAAAACTGGCACGTATGGTTCTGCATAGAAGGGCAAAGTCTTTGTTAGCTTCTGTAGTATCATGTGACAGTTATTTTAAAATCGAGCGCCTCGGTGCTCTTGTATTATGATTTTTTTTGTAACCATTGGCTACGCATTTCATAGTTTAAAGTAAAATGTTGTTCAGGGCTTCTAACAATGAAGCATTTCTTTCCAGTGCAACAGTTTTATTCGTGAATGAATGATTTAAGCCTACTTTCAACATGTTGTGAACGGAAATTTTATTCGGCTATTTTAATTTTCAGATTCTCGTTATTGATTTGAATTTCGTTTCAAAATAATAATGTAAATTTAGTGAATGTATTTTGATACATTGTATGGACTTGAAAAGAGAACAGTGTAATAAAATGAGAGAACCTTAGAAAAAGAACTTGGGGAAACGATCACGTATAGAAAGCGATCCTTGAACTCGTGTGTTTATTCGAAAATAGAATTAGAAAACGGAAGCTTATCTGACAAGTGTAGTATAAAGTTTTGAATTGTGTCTCAAAAGATTTCATTTTAAAATATAGTTAGGGATTAGAAACACGATGTGTTTCGACTCTTCGTCGATTTTACTGACGCAGCGTAAGCAACACCTGTCGTCTTGTGAGGACAAAATTGTAAAAGTTGAGGCCGTTTTGAGACGTATATTGAAATGTTAGTGGAGGTGAAGCAATGATTCGATTGCAGATGTCGTTAGGAGTTCTTGAACTTTAACTAGTTTTCGTTAGCAATTTCATTTTGGAACGCCAACTACTTTCCTTGTGAATTAAAATCAATTCAACTCAAAAAAGTTTGCCAGTTCATAATTTTACAGTACCAAAGTTCTCGAAAAGTTGAAGTACTTTTTTGTCAAAATTTATAATTATTTCTTTCGCAGTGCTTGAGGAGTTCTGCAATTTGCAAGCGCGGTATTGGATGTAGATTTACGGTTCAATAAATTCAGTACGTAGTTTTGTCTGATTGTGTGTAATTTAATTCAGAAAGAAAGTTTCATGAAAGTAAAATATCCTCAGGTGGATACGGCTATTGCATCTGGAAATTAACGCTCCGAGGGGGAAATGTGAGGTCCCGAGCTGGAAGTTCGATAGACCTTTTTTTTTTAAATAAAATGGCTTTAATTTTTTTAGAGGATAAGGTTTTTTTCAGTTCATTGGTGTATTTTTTTTAGCTCCTCTAGCTTTCTTTTTCAACTTTTATCTTGCTTCATAACTTTCCTTCCTGCTTAACTTAGGTTTCTGTGCGCTGGAGGCCTTGTGTGGAAACATACCTTGTGTATAGAATAGGCTTGAATTATGTAGGCGTGAATTATCATCTAATGTAATCGAAAAGGAAAAAAATTGGAGAGATACGTCAGATTTTCTTTTCGAGTTTCTAGTGAAGGTTGCACTTCTTCAAAGTCATTGCAAGGTGAAGAGAAGGCATTGTGAATAGTCAGCTAATGATGCGTGAGAATTTATGTTTGTGTAAAATTGATCTTGAACTTAAAAGTGGTCTATTTGAACCCCTTTCCTGCACCATTTTAAATTGGGAATGAAGAGCTTTTCCTCTGCAAAGTGCACTACTATGCAGCTTTAAGCATAGGGTAATGTACTCCTATTAATAAAGTGAAATATCTGTAAAAAGTGATGGTTGCATTAGATAAAAATGACATTAATTCAGTATTTTGTTCGTTTTTTAAAATTTGGTTTGTGTCATACCTGGCACGTGGTGCAGAAAAGGGTTAAATGAGTGCCGTAAACTGGAATCAAAATTTGCTCAATATTGTGCAAAGGACTTGGGCAGGTTTCGCTTGAATGTTCTGCTCGGGAGTTTCTTGCTCAAATTGTTTCCTGCATTTCAGTTCAGTGATATCTTGCTATCTTTGTTTTCTTTCCCCTATTTCTCTTTTTTATTACTTTGTACACTACACAACAGAAATGTTTTCCCCTCTCCAATGTGGTGTATGTTTGCATTTTTCTGTTCGAACTTCTCATTTTCGGTGTATTTCCTCTTGATGTACTTTCCGTAATTCGAACGAATGTATTTCTTACCCAAATAAAGTAAATTCAGATGTCCTTATTTGACGAGTTCTCGAAAATAAGACTAGAAATCGTTACGTGAAAGGAAGTTTTGGTGTAAACGCCAGCTCTTTTTCTTGTCGCCATAATCTACCATTATTTTGAATGGGGTAAATCTACGTATCAATATATTCCATTCTTTATATCTAATCACAGGTGCATGGTACTTGCTTTGCCTTAGCGGTAGAAAATACATGATTGAGTAATATAATTATCTTGTTTGAAAGCAACAACAATTAAATTCAATTTGATTTATGAAATTCCTTTGAAATTTTTTTCGCTGTACTTTTTTGCGTCAATTTAAAAAAATTGAAAGGGGTTTTAGTTCCCCGTTGAGTTCAGTTTTCACATTTACTTGATTATTTTGGTGGTTAGTTTCCTCCATTTCTTCAATCATGAGCTCACTTATATTAATCTGATTTCTACACCTAAATTAAAAGAATTTTTTCAAACGTTCTCATATGCAATCTTGCGCCATATCTTGAAATTTGTGTTCAGTGCATCATCTTTACCTTAAGCTTCTCTAGTTCCACAGCTCCCAAAACTATCGTTTTACGCTCTTCTCCTGTCGGGAGTGAGAGCTGTATTTCTTGCTCGCGGGTGAGCCGTTTGAGCTTCCCGAGTTCGGTTTAATTAGTACGATTTTACGCTTCAGGGTCCGTACAACTGCGACTCGCTTGTTCTATCGTGCGTTTTTATGATCCGCAGATGAACGCAATTAGCTGGATTTTTGCGGGGTTTAAATGGATTGTGTTTCGTATCTTCATGATTTTTTAAATTCAAATAGTTTAAAATCTAGAAAATTTGTGTCTTATCATTCTGAGCGACCCAACAGTTGCAAAATGGATCAGCATAATTGATTTTCAAGTATATCAGCGTTTACCAAGTGCGCAGTAAAAAGTAGCGTATCTGGAGGAATTAACACGCTTTGATGTACGTAGCGGATCGCTGAGCGTTCCTGGGGGGTATATATTGACATTTTTCGTTTTCATCAGTGCATGTGTTTGGGACATAAAATTGCTCTGCATCATCTCCAGCTATTTGCAGCGGTATCAACAGAAGTCTGCTGCTGGTTTAGTTGTTAGCCGCCAAGCTTTTATTGCTTTTCTCTGTCTCTCATGGTGAGAGCCGGTGTTCCGTGCGATCGATTTTATTTTATTTTATTTTTTTTTTGGTTTACGCTGTTTTCTTTGTTCCTTCAACATGTTAATGCTGTGGTTTCGTTATGAGCTTTGCCAGTGGAGACACTTGATTTTTCGTCTTTGTGGTGCCTTTACGTTACATCTTTGCTGTTTTCCTCTCTGTTAGTCACTATAATGAAGATTTTTATGATTTTGATTCCAGTAATGAAATGAGAGCAGGAGTGATTCGTTACTTGTAATCTTGTATTATTTAAATTCTATTTTTATATTCTCTAATCCCCTCAGAGGAATAAAACTATTTTCTCTATAGGAATTGGTACTCTCAGAAGGAAGATGTGAGGTCCCGAGCTCAGAGTTAGGTAGGCCTTCCTTTTGTTGAAATAGAATAGGTTTTTGTTTAGTTACGGACCATCTTTTTCAGTTAACTACTGTCCTGTTTTTCAGTGCCTATTGCTTTCTTCTTCCACTTTTATCTTGTTTCACAAACTTCTTTCTCAACTTTCTGTTTCTATGCACCTTGTGCATAGATCTCGTGTTTCCTCGAGTCCATACTAAGCCCATTTCACACTGAGCTATCAAAGCAGCATCTAGCAAGCTTGCATGAGCTATCTAGCAGATGGTCTGAGAGACTGATAAGTAGGAATAGCGCTATTACGAGCCGTTGCGTTCACACTGAACTCGCACGTTTTATCCAGCATCCAGCATGCGAGGTGACAATGCTATTCCTGCCTACCTGTCTCGCAGACCGTCTGAAAGATAGCTCATGTGAGCTTGCTAGATGCTGCTTTGCCAACTCAGTGTAAAATAGGCCTTAAATGGTGCCTTCCTCCTTCCTCTCATTGGAACGCCCTTGTTGCGGCTAGGGAAGCTTTAACTAACATCTAATAAATATATCAGAATGAATATAAATAAAATACACTTGTTTCTAAAAGCTAAAAAAAAATTACTATTACATTCGTATCTTCTGATTGCATTATTGCTTTTCATGCGTTGTTCAGTGGTACTAAAAAATATTGTTAAAAATAACCAATTGTTTGCGTGATTTCTTCATCAGCGCTTAAGTTGAACTTGCTAAATAAAATTTGCAATCAACTGGGAGTGGGTCGGAAATTTTCTGTGTGTGGATTTCCGTTTAACAGGCGAAAAAATCGGTCTCGAGTTTCTGGAGCAGAGCAAAGACATGAAACGAATTGGGGATTTCGAGAGCAGTTCTTGTGGGCGTCACAGCTGAGGTCTTCCGACCTGCTCTGCGTGACGCTCCTCGCCGAGCTGGCGGCTGTTTCGGGCGCTGCGAGGCGGCTGTTTCGGGCGCTGCGAGGCAGCTGTTTTAGGTGCTGCGAGGCGGCTGTTCCGGATGTTGCGGGGCGGCTGTTCCGGGTGTTGCGGGGCGACTGTTCCGGGTGTTGCGGGGCGGCTGTTTCGGGTGTTGCGGGGCGGCTGTTTTGGGCGTTGAATGACGTGCTATTTCAGATGCAAGATGCCGTTACTAGTGCCGCTGCTAATATGTTCAGTCAAAACCAGTAAAAGGTCGTATTGCCAGCGCATAATTTGTTGCGAGTGAGGAATGCAATATTCATCTCTGGCAACGTTCAAGCATTGTTGTATTTCATGAGTATTATGTTCAATGAGAATGAAATCCTTGACTGTGGTGCTCGATATATATTCGAAGGATTGCTCGATCATGCGGTGTGGATGAAATGTATTGTGTCATCTTTAGAGAACATGGGTTGTGAGTGGGAATTTCGATTAATTGAAAATACCTTGGGTAGAATTTTCGGGAGATAGATGTAGGGTGTCATAGATGTTACATTCGGTAAATCTAACTTGTAGATGGGGCTTAGAACTCGCATACTGTTCATGTTCAGATAAGTGTTGTTCAAGAATCTATCACCACATAACGCTATTAGGAAAATGAAGATAAAGCTGAGAACGCATCTAAGACAGTGCAAGCAAAAAAAGTCCTGTAAAATATCAGTACTAATTCTTTTGAGAGAGTTGTAAGTTCTTTCTCTTGAGCGCAGGCTATATTTTCATTAAATGCCCAATTTTTACACTTTTAGGTCAAAATTGTAATCAGTGCAAGATAAAATTTCAATATTCGACACAGGTCTGAGCAGTCCTCAACTTTGGTGGGAGCCTCCAGTTGACATGTTGAATGCGAGAACTACCTTTGCGATGGTCGGTTATTTTGGCATTAAGACTACGTGATGTCATTCCAACGTACGATATTGTGCTTCGTTGTTAATTGTATGAACCAATACTTAAGTATTGTATAACCAATACTTTGCGATGGTCGGTTATTTTGGCATTAAGACTACGTGATGCCATTCCAACGTACGATATTGTGCTTCGTTGTTAATTGTATGAACCAATACTTGAAAGTAATTTTTTTAATCATATGTTAATTTTTTGCGTTTCGTGTTCAAGGTGCAATAAGCCTGCCTAGGATTCCCGCTTCTTTCAGGAGGAGACAACTATTTTACATACGGGAATTAGCGCTCCTTTGGAGAAGCTTGGTGCTTCCAAGCTAAAAGATTAGGAGGCATTCTTTCTGATGAAATAAAAAAGGCTTTCTCTTTTGTTGCGGACTAAATTTTTTCTGGTCGCTGCTTTTTCCCACAGCCTAATACTTTCTTCTTCAACTTTTATTTTGTTTCGTGAAATTTTATCCATCTTGCTGTTTTAATGTGCTTGTTGTGGGGACTCTCCTTGTGAATAAATCGCCTTTCTCATTAATTCCACACTTTATGGTGCCTTCCTCCTACCTCGGAAATACCTTTTTTGGGATTAAGTAGGCTTGTACTATCTTAAATGATAACGGGACCCTTATTAGCTTCAAATGTTGTGCCAAGGTTACAGAAAGTTTCACTGATGCGGGCTTGGAACTTTAATGATCGATTTGGAACATTAGATATGTTCCACAGATTTTTGGTAGTATCGGTATAGATTTATTTATAGTTTTCTGTATAAAGTAAACTTTGATGCATGAGTTAATTGGAACCGTATCACCGATCATCACGAGGAATTAGCGCGGAAAGGGACGTCAGAGTTTTCTAGAATATAAATTTTACGAATTCATATTTTGAACGAAATGTTTTTGTGTTCGTGTGCGAAAACCACGACGTGATTTGAATACTCAATCATGTTAAGAAACTTCACCTTAAAAAGGAAAACACCACCCATTCCCAGACGGAAACCGTGCTTTTACATAACTATGTATCACGAATTGGAGGCGCACATTCCAGCAAGCACACAAATTTAGCCGCAATTTGTGTTGGCCAATTCAATCAACTCGCTGAGAACGTGTCACGCCAGGCGTCAGGGGTCTCTCGGTTAATGTTCTTGCCTGTCTCCTGCCGCTCCTTTCGGCTACTTATATTATTTATGTGGGGCGCGTCGCTCGTCCGCCGACTGGGACATGCAACTTTTATTATGTACTGTTGTTTCACCTTTGGTAGCGTCTGTATGTGTGTTTGTCAGGAAGCAATGCTGTCCTTGTGCAGGGAATAATTTAAAACGCGATTTATTATTTCATTTACTAGCGCCGCAAATTCAAGATTGTTTTCTGTATCCTAATTTACGGACTTTTTTTAAACCCAATTTGGTTATATATTCAGGGGCTGAGTCGATCCATTTATGTGATACTGAATTTCTCCACTTCTGTGGCTTGACACGTTTCCTGCAAAGGGACCAACCGGTGGTCACCGAGAGGATTTTCAAAATGCTGCTGAGTGACCTGCAGTCACTAACTCAATTTTCATAAATACTTGATGCAAAATGAATGTACGATCTGTTAATTGTTAGTTATTTTCGAAATTGATCTTTAAAATTAACTCTTAATTTGAGTTGAAAATTGAACGTTTGTTTAACCCGCCGCAATTAACGTATTGATGGACTCGATTGAGTTCTTCATGATCCTCCAAATCGATTTAATCATCTCATTAATTGCGCATAAGCAGTCAAATTTTTGCACAGTTTTGTGCTTTTGTAAACCACGGTCATTGGTCCTACATGTGGAATGGATATGCTATAACCCATTATTTTCTTCTCAGTTTCAGGGCATTGATCCCCGTCGCGCACAGTGACGTCAATTTGCTGCGTTAACCCTTGACATGTTAATGGTGTTGATGCATTGAGCGTGTTGTTGGGATGTGTTTAATATCTGGATTGTGTTGTGCGCCTCTGGTGAGGTGGTCTGCTTTAAGCTGCGCTGGGACCACAGGCCTTCTGCGCCCCTCCACCGCGCGCTGCACGCGTTCTCCTGTTCACGTCAGGCTCACTGGCGTGACGTCAACGTTCGCTTTGTGCTGCAAATCTTAGGGTAATGAGCTTTATATTGTTCTATTTCTCCCATTATTAGGAGTGTTGAGGGAGTGGATTTGAATCTTCAAAGGCTGGTGTGCTCGGCAAAGTTGTGTGCAATGGTGTGCTGTCTTCAAGTAAATGCGTGGGACGTGACTGTGAATGTTCCATTGCGGCGAAAATGTTCGTGTTGATTGGTAATGTTTTCATTTTTTTACGCTCTTAATTTTTGATGATTAGGTTCTATTTCTAATTGTAAAATTTGTTGGATTTTTGATTGGGAAGTTCGATATGATGGCTTATGTGTCCTTTTAGGACGCGTGGTAAGTATGCTGATACTAATGAATAAATTTTAATTCGGTAAAACGGGGGGCGTCTGGAGATATCCGCAATGAAACAAGCCTAGTACGTATTGTGTTAGTGATTTGTGCAAACCCTACCCTTAGTAAAAGTAAATGGTGTACAGAAAATCTTTTCATCCCTTTCAGTGATCTGACTTTATGAGCAACCTTTTTGTCGATCAAGTTTCCTGTTTTCCCCTGCAGTTTCTATGAACAGAAATAGTTTTTAAGTATAGGAAACGAAACTGAAAGGCGACCGCTTTTATTTGTGTAGATATGTTTCGAGCTATGTTTGCACAAAGACTTGGAACTCTGTTGCGGGTTTAGTTTCGTTGATGGTACCTCTCTTTCATCTGTAGAATTGAACAATTGCATCGCGGCCGATTTTTCATTAGGATCATATTTGCGATCAACACATTTTTTAACTGCTACGGTGCCTTGAAAGTATTGATACCGTCTGCTCTCTAAGTAACTGCCAAACCTCGTACTGTACATCTTAGATAACAAAATTTAGTCTTAGACTTAGAATTTATTTGCTCAGGGAACATCGTTTCGTTTTTTTTGTCACCGCTGATACGGTCTTCATTACTTCTCAGTTTACCAAGCGTCTTTGTGTGCCGCGCAGATACTTCATCTATAACGTCAACATCACTTCGTTTTTTCGAAAGATCTTTTCTCCAGTCTGCTGAACAACAGTTTCGATTATCATCTCCGGTTTGTTTGATGTTTGAAAAATCATTTACTTTTCGCAGAGATTGGAATTATCGGCTTCAGGTACGAAACGTGTTTTCGTTCCTTGTATTTACACCGTTAATTACACTGATGGCAGCCTCGTTTGTTTGTCCGGAGACTTGCGAGTGATGTAAATTGGGCCAGGCGAACGCCTCCCAAATTTCTGGACCAAAAGTTCTGATTGTCGGCCTTCGCTGGATTTGCGAAGTTTGCTCTCTTTAAATTGACTTCGGTCTCTGCGCGGTCTTCTTGAAGTTGTCCTTGATTTCAGAACCCGTGGAATCTGTGCATCTTTTCCTGAAGCTAGTGCCCCAATATATGTAATATGCAGTTTGTTGCTTGCTTTATTAGCCTGTCCTACCAAAGTCAAACCACGCTGAGTGGACATCTCTAAAATCTACAGGAGGGCTGCAGATTTCTGTTTTTGGAGTGGAATTTCTCTATTTGTTGAAATTCACTTCAATGACACACAAAAATGGAAGAATAGGCAAAATACGCGATTCATATTCAAACAGTTCATTCGAAAACAATTCCTACGAAGAACTATGGTGCTAACTTTGAACTATCGCTTGCATTTTTGGCGTCACACGTGCACTAGTTAAAAAATACGTAGTCACGTACTTTAACATACGTTTCCATAAGCATGAGTAGTGTTGCACCCACCGACTGCTGAGACCGACTGTGATGTCTTCTGAATTTCTTTTAAGAGATGAGGTATTACTTTAAGACAGAGGTTCTCACCCAGAAGTAAATTTACCCCTGGTTGAGGTACCCCTCGCAGTGGCACAGTGGTTAAGGGATCGGCCTTGCATGTTGGAGACGAGGGTTCGTATCCCGGCGCTGGCGCGGCGATTTTCCCCATTGGGTATAAGGGAAAGCTCAAGCACAATACCCCACTCAACCCAGGTGTCGGAAATGGGTACCGGCTTTACGGGGGAACCGTCATGGTGTCCTATATATAGTGTTAGTTATAACACGTTTGAAAAACCAATGCTCTAGATCATATGTATCAGGCTTGATTGGAAATAAAGCATCCTAAGATGCCGATGTTTTTTTTTTAAACTCGACCTTGTGTATTCAATACATAAAGCCGAGGGAGTCAATGATGGAGGAAAAGTTGAGAATGACTGCCTTAGGGTACTCTCATAGATCATGAAGTAGACGAAAGGTTAAGGTATTTAGGCTTGTCCATCCTCTACTGCAGGGAGTGGCGCTCTCGGGGAAATACAATTAGCTTACCTCAGTAATAGAAAAGACTACGGGAATTCTATAGTCCTACCTATTCTGCTTCTTTCAGTTTTTAAGCCATTTTCGCCATCTCTTCTCGAAATTTTCTTCCTCTTCTTTCTTAACCTACTGTTCCTCTGCGCAGGGTATTCTGGGGAGCACACTATATGAATAGATACCAGGTTTTCTACACTCTATATTCAATGGATCTTCCTCTTTGCTCTTTTGAGATCGCCTTTGATATTGCTAGGGAGTCTTAAGTTTTGTTCATCTTATGCGATGGGGAGTTGCGCTTCCTGGGGGATATCGTTAGGTTACGTCAGCTATATGGATAAACTTTCGGTACTTGAATCTTTCTTGCTCCCCTCAGGAGGATACAACAATTGTATTTATGGGAATTAGCACTCCCAGGAGGAAAATGTGAGGTCCCAAGCGGAGAGCTAGATAGGTCTTCTTTTTAATGAAATAAAATGTATTTTTTGTTTTTTTAAGAGCATTTTTTCGGTTCACTGCTGTCCTGTTTTTCAGCACCTTTGACTTTCTTGAACTTTTATCTTGTTTCCTAACCTTCAATCTTAACTTACTGTTTCTATGCGCTGGGGATCCTTTGCGGGAACAAACTTTGTGCGTTGATTTTGCGCTCCTTCAACTCCATACTCAATGGTGCCTTCATTATTCCTCTCTTTGAACATCTTTGTTGCGGTAAGGGAGGCTAAAACTAACACACAACCAATCATATCAATCTTACCTCAATTTTACCTTTGCTCTTTCAAGTTTTCGTGCCTCCCATTTTTGAGCTCTCTTTTTTGTTTCATCTTCCACTTTATTCTTGCAGTTTTTATGCGCAAAGTATTCTGCATGGAATCATATTTTGTGCGTAGATTCCCCGTTCTCACGTTGATACTAAATGGAATTTCTCTTCGCTCTCTTCGGATTGCATTTTATGTGTCGAGGAAGTTGTAAGCTAACTTAAAACAACTCTTTGTTTACGGCTCACCATTTTTGTATCGTGATATCAGTATTAGAGAATTAACATCGAGTGCATTTTAAACCAAGTCAACACTAGGTTTAGTTCGGGTTCATAGTAATTTTGAATGATTGAGAAAATTGATGTCTGTATTTTTATAAATGAGAGCATTTCTTCATTCCATGGGTAAAATTAGTAGTTTTAGAGGTGAAAACGCTGTAAATGTTATAATTTGTTGCAATAACTTGTTTTATTTTGTTTCAGTGATTTTGGTTCACCACCCGGGAGCTCCCCAGTTCCCCATCGTTCCCCCATCGCTTGCTGACACTTCCCCGTTCCCCCATCGTCATGGAAGACCCCATCACCACCCAAATGTGAGATCAGAAAGATGTGAAAGTTGGACAAATTTTGAATGCTAAACTTCAAATGCCTGCAGCAGTGCTGAGTATTGTGTAATATGTCTGATGGATTATCGCATAGCTTCGGTGCGGTTCTAATTTTCAATTTCTGTAGCCATCAAAGAGAGATTTTCACGCTCGGGTGTATTTGCAAATTAACTCGATTAAGAAAAATTGTGACCAATTTGACTAATAGGAAACCTGTCATATTCTAGTGCAGTTTAAAACATGTGTGTTTCAGGAATAATTAAAGAAAAATGATAGAGAATTGAAGAGTATTAATAGGAAAATACATTTTGTTCTTCTTTTTGTGAGCTTTTTGATAACGAAGAACGTCCGCCGTTCATTTATCGCTGGAGTATCGATGCACTCCCGATGTATCATAACCTAACACTTATCATATTTTCACTTACAGCTGTGACGTTCAAGGAAGCTGTTGTGTTGTTCTCTTCTTTATAATTGCATTTGAAATTCGTCTCGTGAATGTTCATTTCCTTTGACGTTGTTACGTTCTTCCAAGTTTGAAGGCATTTGTGTGTTAGAATGGTAGTTTTAACCCTTTCAGTTGTTAAAAAATGGATTTCACAAATGAATGTGGATATTAACTCTTCAGTTTTTACACCGTATGAATGCCATTCATTTTAACCGAAATATTAACTTTTTAATTTGTAAATATCTCAATTTAGACTAATTGTAAATGCACCTGCCTTGTCAACGGTGATATCTATTCTCTTGATCAAAATGAACCAATTGGTCAGTAATTTTTTATTACCTTCGTATTAACTCAAACTGTAACAGTGTATATCTTTAATTCCAAAACGAACGTAGTCTTGGAAACTATACGCAAACCGTTTTGAGGTAATTCAACATAAGTAATTTCAAAGAAAACTACACTCTGCTTGCTATCTGGAATTGCCTTGAACATTGGGTGCATTACTTCACCTGACCGCTTGTGTTAGGTACCTAATGAGCCGTAAAGGCGACTCTCCCGAGCATGATTCTAAACCCTCTGATGGATGTGAACTACTTACCCGAGTTGTGTTCTAGGTGCATCGTGTTTCCAGTGTGGTCCATTGTGTTTGTGTATACAAAGTGCGCAAACTATCTGGTAAATCTGCGTATAATTTCTTGAAATCCCTGGGGATGAGTTACCTGACACGTTATTCGTGGACTAATTTGGTCTAAATGCATCACATGAGGTACATGAATTTCTTGCTTTTCATGAGAAATACTTTCACAGCAAATCTTTTACACTGGACAAATTTAGTATTTTCTCGGATCAACCTGCGAAGTTTGTGCCATGGTATTTTCCATTTTGGCATGAAGTTTGAATCAAGTTGTTGATGTCAATTTATGTTTCGTGTTTCCAGATGTATTCGTGCCAAATCGAGGGACGAACCTTTTTTAGGAATAACTGAAACTGATAGTTCCACTGAAACTTTGTTTTTCTGTGGGAAGAGTGTAATGAAACAGGCTATACGTGCTTGTGTCGTAAACAAATAACTTTGATGTCAGTATTGGAATCTTTGTGTACGTGGTTTGCCTGAAATTTTTGAACTTTATAAAAAAGATCAATTGCATTTTATTTTGATTCACGTCTTTTTATTAAGGAGTCACCTTCAATCTAATTGTGTCCCTTCGAGTTTTTGGAAGTTCGTTTATAAACTAACTCCGTGACTGTAAAGACTAACATCTCATACTATAATTCGTCATTACTGTTTTCCATCTTCAAAGTATAAAGAGATCACTCGAGCCGTCCGTGATATTAGACAATAGTGCTTTTTATTTTACCTTTTCGAGTAAATTAAGTTAACGCCCATTGAAGGACTTCAGTAGAAGGACTTCCGAATCCACCTGGTCTATTGATGTATAGTTAGTATTATAAGAATTAATGTCTCTGCTCAATTTGTGCTTCTTCGAGTTTTGGTGTCCTTAGCATCTTCTTCATGAGCGGGACCCGGTAGTAATTGCGTGAAAATATCTACTGATTTGTGTCTCTTGAAACTACCATCTAATGAATTTAGAACCTCTTCGTGTTTTATGGTTGAGGTAGAACATCGAGTGTTCACACAATGTATCCGCACTCTCTACATGACAATCGAATAGCTTTGATCTCGCCCGTTGTCTAAAATTTTGTGCGATGTCGTCGAGACGAAAAGGACAGTTATCTCCTGCCGATGAAGACTACGACGTTCCATTTTTCACAGTAGCTCATTACAAATCTCCTACCGCCGCTCCTACTACTTACGAGTTTGCATCGCCCTATTTGCCTAATGCAGTCGTCAAATCAGACCCTGATTCAAGAACAAGACGTTCACTGTCTTCGAATGACGCCAAAACAAACGTCGATTGTGACCAATCAAAGAAAGATCCGAAGTTGCCGGACCGGAAAACTGTCATCAAAACTACTCCCGAAACGACCTGCAATAAAGCAATTCCGCGTAATTTTTCTGATGGTCGGCTAGACGAGGCCGTTAATCGCGGGGACAAAGACGTCAGGTCCAGCCATCAATTACCAAGGAACTTTTCTGAAGGTCGACTCGACCAATCGCTATCAAGATCTTTTCCAGACAGCAAACTGGAGCAACCTTTGCAAGGATTCAGCGGAGAGGGCGCAGGAGAAGCTTTATGCAGTGATGGCTTCGAGCTTAATTTGTCTCCGGTGAGGTTAGCTTTTGGGCCCAGCTTGCCTGGTGAATCTTGGTGGCCTCCCGACGACATCATCTCCCCTTCAGAAACATCACCTCCGTATCAGCTTCCTCCTCTGTCTGAATCAGAGGCTCAGAATAATGGCCGTCGATCAAGAACGAGAGAACGAACAACTGTCGAAACTATCCGTGAGGTTTCTCCTCAAGAAATCGTGTCTTCCCGGTCCCAGTCAGAAGAGATACCTGTCCGGCAGTCAGTAAATTTTACCATAAGTCCTCCTTCGCGCCCTAAATGTAGGAAGAAAACACCTGAACCTCTAAACCAGAAGGTAAAACCCACTACTCCCAACGGTACTCTTAATTCATCTAATTCTGGGTTCGTGAGAGCCGCCCGAGTATATGAAGACGCCTCTGTAAGTGATGCCGGCGAGTTCCTGTTTCCTTCTCCTGGAGATGTTACTCCTAAAGTTCCTGATGCTCCTCAGCCGTCTTTATCTCGAAAATCTTCATGCAAAAAGCCTCGAGTTATATTCGAAGAGAACGAATCAGGTTCAAATTCTGACATTGAAAAGAAAGTCGACGATTTGGACAGAGGTACTAAAGCAAACTCGGCGAAAGCTGAGAGCACACAGCAGTCCGATCATTTGAAATCTGATATCGCTGTAACTGAAACCAAACTAGCTCAGAAAGTGATTGATGCTGCAATATCAAAGTTGGAAGATTCGGTCTTGCTTCCTGATGGAGTTGATAGTAAACATAAGGATTTGTCCGCATCGGAAAAGAAGAATATCTCAGATTCTCAAAAATCTCAAATTATTCCTCTCGCACGAAATATCAAGCCTCAAGTTCCCCCAAAGCCATCCCAGCAACAAATAGAGTCTGCTTCGCGCCGAAATTCTGCTGTCGATCAAAATTTAGAAGTTTTTTGGCTTTCTGAAGAAATACCGATTGATCAACCCACCACCAGCAGCAGCAGTAGTAGTACTACTAGTAATGGACTGCGTAATAATGAGAAGAGTTTAGTCAAAAGAAATTTAAACGAGAATTCAGAAAGTCCTTTGGTTTGTCAAGATTTCAAGCAGCTGGTAACAAGCTTGAAAGACACCACCTCACCTAACAGTTATACATCAGCTCCTTCTCAATCGAAACCTCCACCTACGAAGCAAACACCAGCGGCTTCAGCCAAGATACAAATTCCAAAACCGTTGACCATTAGCAGCCAAAAACCGAGAAAAGAAACGGCTCCTCTTTCTGTAGCGAGGTCAACTGCTCCAGCTCCGTCCAAAGAAATTCCAGGCCTGTCAACTGTCTCGTCGCAGCGAGAGAAAACCTCGACGGTAAAGAAGAAGGACTCTACTTCTACTGCGAGATCATCAAACGAAGCCTCCAAAGGTACCCCTGAAGTGGCCAGCAGAAGGAGCACTTCATCAGAAACTTCTGCCAAAACACCTGACGTGACTCCCAGAACTCCTCGCACTCCACGGAGCAAGTCCAGGTTCTATCATTTGTGACATTTTTAGCTGGTCGCGCTTTCCAATTTATTTTCGCGAGAGCATGACTCATATTTGTACGCTTAATGAACGTGTCCTACGCTTCAAGATTTAGACGCTTATAAATTCTTAATGTTTTCTGTTATTTAGTGTTGGGGATTTAGTCCTTTAAATGAAGTCTGGGAAGATAGGTATAGAAATTTACGATTGCGTTTTTTTTCTGTGTTGTATTCCTTACATCTTAGAGATTTGCATGGTTGCATGTGACACAGTCTGCTCGAGTTTTTGGTTCGAATAAAGTTAATTCGTTTTAGAACAATAATTTATGTTAGTGTTTTAATAGTATTTTTCTGTTAATTTGATTCATTTAATTTTGAGTGTTAGTGACGCCGGGAAATATGAGCTCTTTTTGTTTATTTTCATTTTAAAGTGTTTGTGAGGCTCGTCTAAGAAGATAAAAGAAGTTTATTCGCGTCTAAGAAGATAAACGAGGCTTATTCTTCTAGGCAGTTCTAAGTTTTGCTTCCGTAAATAAGGTCCTTTATTTCAACGGAATTTTCAAGTTTTCATGCCTCTCTAACAAGGAATGTTTGGAATTGGTTCCAAATAATATGACATTAATTTTTCTTGTTTTCTATTGTCTTTATCTTCGAAGGAAAGAAGATAAAATTAATGGGGTATCCTTGAATACATGGTGGGAAATGGCTCTCACCTGTGGACAAGCTAGATTTTTGGAGCACATTAGGGAGAGTGTGCTGTTAGTGTCTACTGCCGTCAGTGTGCACTGGACAGTAAGCACTCAGTATTACCCCTGTAGTTCCTGCAGAATCAGCGACATTTGCTCCAGTACGGCTATTTGTTAAATTTCATTGTTAGGTAGGCCAACAAAATCTAATTTGATAAAACTTTGCTTTGTTTATGTCTCGTTCTCCCCTGTTCCGTCGAATGGACCTCACGCTAGAATTTTTCTGGTACATAATCTTCTTGCGCCATTGGTCAATGTACGTCTCGTTGAGGAAATTCATTTGCTGTCGAAATGTTGATCGAATCTTACGCATGGAGAAAAAAAACTCCATACTTTCATTCAATTTTGATAGGTTTTGGCCCCTATCAAGTCGTTCTACTTTACACAATTGAAATTAACTCGACCGATTTTGTAGCCAGATCTGAAGTGAAATCAACTGCGCCTACACTTGAGCCAAAAAAAAATTCGTGAGGCTCCATAGGCCTTTTTGTCTACTGATCCTTGTGCTGTATTATTTTCGTAGTGATATTTAATTGTCATTTTTTATTTTTCTGTTTTATCCTTTCGATAAAGTGTGTGAATAATTTTTTTTATGTTTCATTTAAGAACGCTCACTCTTACACGTTATGGATATATTTATTCATTTGAAAGAAATTTAAAAATATGTTACATGAATTGATCAGAATTATGAGTTTTTGTAATGCGTACCTTTTTCAAGTGTTAAGGATTTTTCAATTGTAATAAAAAAGTTTTAAACTCACTATCAAAATATTTTTACTCATGAATAATGTTGACGTGTTGGGAAGAATTAAAATATTTGTACGGAAAGTTTGAATATTTCGAAATTACTTGAATTTTGCAGCGATCGGCGCATTTGATCAAGCGAGATTCACGGGTGAAACTTCGAAGTTCCATCATGTTTGCCAATGGACGTAACTTCGTATGCCTTCATGCATTCCTTCAGAATTTTTATTTTTCCAGTTTTTTGTGAAGTTTCGTTTATCATTTTTCCTACCATGTGGTGTTCGTTAAACTGTTGTGACCTTTTAACACTGCGACTTTTTATTTTGTGATCTGTTGTACCTTTTTTAAATTTTTTAGTTTCAGTGAGCCGATTTGTCTTAGCACCTTCGGTACTCCCGGATGGAAAATGTGAGGTCCCGAGCTGAAGGTTAGGTAGTCGTTCTTCTTTTTCTAGACAAAGGATAGTTTTTATTTTGAACTAGCAGTGAACTATTTTTTTGGTTCACTGCTGTCTTCTTTTCTCCAACTTCAACAAGTACATTTTTCTTAAACTTCCTTCAATCATACAATCATACTGTTTTTACGCACAAAGTTTAAAACATGCTTTGTGCATAGATCACTTGTTCCTTTAACTCCAAACTAAATGGGGCCTTCCTCTTTCCCCTCTTGGGAACATCTTTGTTCTGGTTAGGTAGGTGTAAAATAACATATAATAACCTATGTTTAGATTAACACATTTTTTACCGAATTTCACTCGGCGGAATAGACTGCTAATTTCCTGCTCGGTTGATATTGTTTTGATTGATTGTATCATTTCATTAAAAACCTGCCTTTTATTCATTGAATTGTTCTCGATTTTCAAGTGGAGTTTATCTAAAACGAAGCAATGCTTTCCTTGTTACCGAACTTCACCGAGAATTTTCTGATTGTTTCCAACGCTTCCCTGGTTTATTTTTTAGGTAACAATTTTGTTCGTTTATTTTTTGTGAGTAATGCTGTTCTTTACTTCATTTCATATTGTTTATCTCTCTTGTAATTTGGATTATTCGCACGGTGTATTGCAGAGAATGGCCGCTATGCAAACTAAATTTTCTTCAAAGAAATTTTTTTTTAATATCTGTATTTTATTGCGAAAATATTAGAATGAAATTTTTATTTTCTTCGTTCAATTTCAATCAGCATTGCCTGCCGTTAAGCATGATGTAGTTGTTGTAAGATTGATTATTGGTGTGAGTTTTTTCCTGTACCAAAAATAAATTGCAGTACTTATCCCGCTCTGATTAACGTAGTTACTGGTGTTGTTCGGAAAGTTATATCGGTTGGTATTTAGATCTTGAATTGATTATTGAAATAATTGAAGCGTGTACTTCAAGTACATGACTAAACTTTATCGCAGATAAACAATTTCGAGTACATGTTCTACTAAGATTTTTTTCTGTATTCCACCTTAATAAGATCGCTTTCAATGGGGATCGAAAATCTCTTTTTAAAACTTAATATTTGTTACAAACTGAATTCGTCATTGTTTGCTATCATCTTCTGCTTGGATTTGACTTCAGAGAACTTCGGACAGAGGCAGTGAAATTTTTCAAGTTTCGTTGTTACTTCAGAAATTGTTTCTATTTCCTCCTATGGCTACATAAAATCAAATTTTTCCTTATTTTACCAAACGATTTATTTTCTGCTTGTGATCTACAAGACGCACGGAGCACCACAGAGTTGATGTGATCACTTCGTTTTCATTTTGGTTGTGTAGCTTCTGTAAAGTGTGTTTGGTTGCATCCAGAGAGCCGAGCTTCTGCCTGGAGTTGGACTACGACGAGTTTCCTCAGTCGGACGCCGAGTATCTGGCTCTCCTGCACGCGAAGATCGCAGAAGCGCACGAGCGCCAGCTGCTGCCTCTCAAAGAAGACGTCGCTGACTGGCTCGCTAAACTCTTAGGTGAGGCATCGTATAAGCCAGCCATTGTGTCGAGTAAAACGGGATCTATCGAAGCGAGTTATGGCATGTTTTGGCCGTATGACAACTTCGTTTTAGCTTTTTGAATTAATGTTTTTTTAAAAATCAGATCTCTTTCAGGCGAGATCTCTTGAGATCTCTTTCTTTCAATGAGATCTATTGTCTTTTCTTTAGCGTATCCAAAAGAATTGTGCTGTTTAGACATGAGATAATTGCATTTATAAAACTGCGAGAGAGCAGAGCTCTCGATTCTTTCATTTAACCCTCAAACGACAGTAGTTTTATACTCTTACTACCGTATTACAATCACCATCATCAAAGTGACACATCAGACAGTCACCGATATCAGGATGAGGAAACTACCACTCGGCAGTGAACTTCAAAGAACACGGAGAATAAATTAATTAAAAAATACAATACATTGAGGCTATTTTTGAATGATGACCGTTTGTTCCTGAGGGGCGTTGAGGGTTAAGGTTTCCAAGAATTCTCACGTTCACTCAGGAACTGTAAATTAACGCAGAAATAAAACGCCAAATTTTTGGCCATCCACTTCAACCCGTTCCATGTTTTCTTGTCCGCTCAAAGGATCCCTAAAAAATGATCCTAATTCGCGTTTCGCTGCCATGGTTATAACTCGAAAGCTTTATTTTCTCACGAGCTATCATCGCGCAATCTCTTTCAGCATTTAACGAATAACACAGCT
This sequence comes from Platorchestia sp. MABIK, assembly GCA_014220935.1. Taxonomy (NCBI): domain Eukaryota; kingdom Metazoa; phylum Arthropoda; class Malacostraca; order Amphipoda; family Talitridae; genus Platorchestia; species Platorchestia sp. MABIK. The sequence goes on along the minus strand of JACJUY010000851.1, from coordinate 140,263 downwards.
AGTTTTCGGTGGAGTAGTTGTCCTAATACCGCTTCCTTTGTTCAAGCGGCTTTAAATGGATTAAAACAAGGCGGTTCTATGACCCAGAGCTGCCTTGAAAACAACCAAGCGTCGGATATAAAGGCCCCTGCCTGTGTCAGTCCTCCCCTTAAAGTTTCTTGAAAGAATTTAAGCCCCTGACCGTTCTCGTGGGATCTTGTTCCTTACTTTATTTGTACAAGATTTTCTAAGGGTTTTGCTTGCTATTTTTCGTGTCGTTCTCATTTTTCGGTTAAATTTGTTTTTTCTCAGCCTAATACGATGTTATTACATTTATGTTTATGTTTCTGCTCACGTATTTCAAAAGCTGCTTCATCATCCTCCGGAGCAAATAACGCAGAGCTGAGCGTCCATTATATTTCCTTTATTTTTTGTCTTTTCTGTTGATAAAATCTTATCAGAGATCCTCTTAAATTCTTATCGCAGCAGCAGCATAATACTGGATGAGTTTTGCTTTGTGTTTTTAAGGCATGGTAAACTCGTTCCTAACTATTGGTTCGTTTTGTATCTCGGTTTAGACTCGACAAATCAATTGAACTTAGCGGATTATGATTTACTTAGCTGTCTCGACTAAGTATTTTTCGCGACTATAGAAAGATTGTGGGAAAATGATCAAGTTCTTGAATCACATATGACAAATGTCGATTATGAACAGATTTATAATAAAGATTGGAAGATTATTTTTTTGGCCGTAGAGTAGATACTGCGCATTACACTGCATATTGTATTTGTTAAAATTTTAGGAATGGAAATTTGCACTTGAATATTCGATGCAAACACCGTAGACATTTCTCCTGTTCTCACAAGCCAAGGTCTCGGAAGAATTTTTTGCCCTCCGCCTTAGAACACAATCATGAGTTTTGCGTTTATTTGATTTTGCAATTTTTAAAGTAATTCAACACCTCTCACGCATTTCTATTTATTAAGGGTTGTTATCGTATAGTTTTTTTGCTTGTGGCTTTTAAAATATATTTATGTAGTTGTCCTGACTGATTCCCTCCAATATTTGTCACTCTCAAAATGCCACTTTAATAACTGGACTAGATGATTTGATTGGTTAAGTCGTCCCCTCAGGGGGATACAACTATTGTATCTATGGGAATTAGCGCTCCCAGGGGACTATGTGAGGGCCCGAGCTAAGGGTTAGGTAGGCTTCCTTTTTGTTGAAATAACATAGGTTTNTGCCCTTTCTGCATAGATTCCACGTTCCCTAAACTCCATACTAAATGGTGCCTTCCTCCTTCCTCTTTTTATATCGCCTTTGTAGCGGATAGGGAGGCTTAAACTAACTAATAATCTAATAATCTGAGAATAACGGTTCCTTATCTTTTTTGGACTCAAAAATTACTCGAGTAGGTAAGGCTTTCACTTCTTCAGTTTTTCGTAAGGCCACTTTTACTGGATTGGGCACAAGTTTCTACAGAAACTGTAACTATAGATTTAAAATTGATGCGATTAAAACCTTATTAAATTGTGCCTACAACATTTGTTCTAGTTTTGTGGATCTGCATGCTGAATTCAATTTTTTAGTCACATTTTTTGTAAAAACGGGTTCCCTTCCTCAATTGTTCATGCTCATATTAAAAAATTTTTAGCCAAGAAATATTCAGGTATTAACGATGTCGCCGATTCGGTGCAACAGCTCTACTGTGTATTTCCGTTTTTTGGTGATTTTACGAGCAAGATGTCCCGGGATATTGAAAACCTTTTTAAACACCACTTTCCTGCGGTAAAATTAAATGTGATCACTGTAAATCTACTGAGAATTGGCTCTTTCTTTCGGTACAAAGATAGGATTCCTAAGCGGATGCGGGCATCCCTAGTATATAAATTCAGTTGCGTACAGTGTACGTCTGGCTACGTCGGCATGACGACGCAGCCTTTTTACGTCAGGATCGCCCAGCACCGTGGAGTTAGCTTTCGTACCGGGAGACCTTTAGCTCAACCTCCTCATTCATCAATCCGCCTTCATACCGAACAGTGTGGCAGCCGTATTTCCGAGGACAATTTTTCTACTTTATGTTCTGCACCCAACGAGTTAGATTAGCGCATTTTAGAATCCCTTCTTATTGCGAAAGAGAAGCCGCTTTTAAATAATGCCAATAGTTCATATCCTTTAGAAATTTTTGTATAGATTTTTTTGTCTCCCCCTACTTTTGTCATGAACTAACCACTTTTGGTTTTTATTATTTCAGACTTACTGAAGATGGAGCTGGTCTCCGAAACGTTTAAAATTGACTAATTCAGATATTTTATATTTAGCTTCGTAATTTCTTACTAAATATGATACCTATCCGTGCTGTGTTCTTCGTCTTTAAATTCTTAGTGAGGAATTCGTAATAGCAATGCCGATGTAATAAGATTTGGCCTATAACGTTTTGGGTAGTAAATACTCACGAGGGAATCAAATAATTTAACTTCATATTCAAAATTGCAGACCTGTAGTTAGCATGAAGAATGCCTGAATTGGAGTCCCTGTACATGCTGTTTGAATAGCTCTGCAAAGTCATGCTCTTCATTACTTTACGTTTGCAAGATAAATCATCAAAACATTCAGAGGAACGCTAATGATTTCTGAGTGTTTTATTCTCGTACTTGTTCACTAACTATTCCAAATGTATGTGAAGGTAGAATAAATACATACAGTTGGTTGCTGATACATGCAGTTATATATTGCAGGCTATATCAATTATTCATTGCAGTCTATTTCCTCTTTGCAAGGCTCAATTTATTTTACGTTTTGTTGCTATAATTGTTTTTCAACATAAGTTAACACAAAACACATTTGCTCTCCAAATCCCGTCAACGAATTTCAGGTTAGAGAATCAAAATGGCTCTGCCACTTTTAATTGAGTAATTACGAGCAGATTCCAATTTCCGTCACCCAGCACCTCGTTAAAACTTGTGGAAATACTGACTGAAAAATAAATTTGAATTTTAGCTGGACATCTAGTGACCGATGTTTGTAGTGCGATAATAGTGTCTTTATATTTCTCTCGTTCCTTCGTGTGTGATAATATTGGCTTTATATTTCCCTCGTTTCTTTGTGTGTGATAATATTGGCTTTATATTTTCCTCGTTCCTTCGTGTTTGATAATATTGACTTTATATTTCCCTCGTTCCGTACCCCAGGAGAGGACGGTCTGACGCACCTCAACCTGCTGGAGCGCCTGGGCACAGGAGTGTTGCTATGTCGCCTGGCCGACGTCGTCAGCACACGAGCGCAGGAGGCCCGCCAAATGGGCCTCTCCGAGCTGGTCAGTTCCCAGTGTGCTCATGCCTCTTGCGTGTCTCTAAAGTGCCCTTTGCCTTCCTTCTCCTTAATGCAGGCTTGACGGTTCATTTTTCTTCCCTCTGTGAAAACGTCTTGGTAATAGCAACGGAGTCTAAAACTAACTTCTATACGCGATTCCTAAGGCATCTGGGTCTTGGGAATTGACCAATACTCTTAACACTGCTTTGACTGGTGATTGTTGTGTATCCGATGTGAGATACATTACAGCTATCTTCTGTACGAGTGAAACAATATACAATTCCAGTCCTGTCTGCGGTAGGCTTGGATGGTTTGGCAGAGGAGCTAAAATTTAATGTGTACGGTTTGAAAAATGTTTTGAATTCGATTGGACCGTAACTGTAACACGGTTTAGGGGACGGTGGATGATCGTGCGAGTTTTCCTATTGGTGTCTACTGGAAAAACGCACTTGCTCCTTCTGCATAGATTGCGTATTCCCTTATCTCCATACTAAATGGTGCCTTCCTCCTTCCTCTTTTCGAAACGCTATTTTTTTATCAGTTAGGGAGGCTTAAACTAACGTGTAATTTAATCTAATCTAGTAATACGTTTGGTTCGTGTGATCGTTAGTTATATGTATTATTACCTTGATTGCTGGCTTGTCGTTTAGTTGAGTCTCTAGCAACCCTAGCTGGCACTGCAGCATTGGAGCATCTAAAATTTGGAGCATCTAAAATTTTACATAAACTTTAAAAATCTGTTTGTACGCAGTCGAAGATGTGAGGTATCAGTGCCTCCTTGTTGCGTTAACTAGGGCTGTGGAATGGCAATTACTGTATGAGTTCAATCGACGTAATGAATACGTACGACTAATAAGCTATAGATTGTGATTGGCACCATGTACATTGATTAAACTTGATATTTTAGGAGTTGATGTGTGGTTCGAGACGATGGAGCTTATTGAAAATTTATTTCGCCGCTATGTTTTCGATGCTGGGTTAAAATTTTTGAAAGCCATATCGCCTCTTCCGGCATCACGTTGAGCTCTGCGAGAAGGCATTATTGTCAAATAATGTAGAAGGGAGTTCTCTTTAAAGGCGCCGGGGCGGCAGCGAATGGATCCCTTGCGTCCAGTTTCGAAGCGTCCCTCCCTGTGACCACCAAGAGATCATTTCAAAGGTGTAGCCTTTCGCTTACTGTTACGAGTCCCTTTTGGTTCTGGAACACTCGCGTGGGTGGCATTAGTTATTTAATGGTCAAGGCTGCTTATCATTTTATGTGCTGTGTCTCCTTCTAGAAAATGTTCATTTTTTGCACAAAAGACGTGCTGTTTTTCGTATGTTTGAAATGAGGATTTCATTGCTTAAATTACATCGGGCTAATTTGATTGGAAGGGTGGTACAATCACGGTCAACTACAAGGGGTAGAGAGAATAATGGAAACACTACGAAACTGTTGAAGATTTGATTTCAGTATGGGTATACAATGAGGACATTTTTCTTTTTTCACACGGTGCCATTGCTTTTGATTGTTAAATGAAACGCTCACCAGTTAGACTGCCGTTTTAGTGACGCTAGCACCTGCCATCCCAGCACCAACAATTTGATCTCTTCCAAATTAGAGCGATCGTTGTTAGTAAATTTTAGTGAGGTTATTTCAATATTTGAATAGATAACTATTTTAGCAAAAAATAGATGTGCTAATATTAAATCAATTTAAAAAAAATGGAAAAGCTTTTGACCGATCAACTTGACTTACCTATTTGTTCGATTATAATAAGAGTTTCCATAATTTTTTACTTCCTGTATAGTATCTATGGGAATTAGCGCTCCTAGGGGAATTATGTGAGGTCCCGAGCTAAAGGTTAGGTAGGCATTTTTATTACGGACCATCCTTTTTTCGGTTCACTGCTGTCCGGTCTTTCAGCACTTACTACTTTCTTCTTCAACTTTTTTCTTGTTCCATGAACTTCTTTCTTAGCTTACTGTTTTTATGCACCTTGTGCGTAGGTTCCGCGTTCCCTTAACTCCATACTAAATGGTGTCTTCATCCTTTCTCTCTTTGAACATCTTAGTTGTAGTAAAGGGAGGCTAATATGATCAATCAATCTACCCCTTGTATATTTCCGTCTGGCATCGTCATTTGAACCTCATTCGCCAAACAAAGGTCAATTTTAGTCCACACTTTTTGATTACTGAAAATGAGTCGGCATCTATCTTGCAGACCACTTCCACGACGAGAGATAGTTTTTCGTAAAAAAGGCCTTCCGACTGTTAAAACATCCTTGTCTAATATTTCAGAGTGCTTATTTGACGTTCAATATCGAGATGAAGCTTGTCAATTTTCAATATAATCTGATGCAGTGTGTTACTTGATAATTATTCTGCTAAAATAAGTTGGGCAAGCTCAACTCTCTCCTTTCCTGCATTGTAAAGATTGAAGACTTTTTCCCGTATAAAAGATTCCATCAGTAATACTTGAGCGTCCACTTTATTTCAGAATTTAGGGCAGGATCGAGTTGAGGTCTTTTGAAAGCCCGCCACCGGATGACACTAAGCAGAGCCTCTTATGTTTGCTGGCCGATATCGATGATGTCATTGGCGACCTTGACTTACGATTTTTTTCTGTGAAAATTCCCCTCAAAGGGACGCTACCATCGTGTCTATGAGAATTAGCTCTCTCAGGAAGGAGATGTGAGGACCTACCTGAAAACTGAGAAGGCCTTCCTTTTGTCGAAGCAAAAAAGGTTTTTAATTTTGTTACCGACCACCTTTTTCTCTTTCTGTATATTACTGTCCTTTTTTCCCGCACGTATCACTTTCTTCAACTTTTATTTTCTTTCTTATCCTCATTTCAATTTTGTAGTTTCCATGTGTTGGGTTCGTAGACTCCCCTTTCTCTCAATATTATATTAACCATTTCGGTACTGACGGCTACTCCAGTGCCAAGTTGGCTAGTGCTTCCAGTTCAGGGTATCTAACCTAATTTTAAAGTAATTTAACTAGAGAGGGAATATTTTAGAGTAAATCACAAAATTAGGGAAATTACAAGCATTCATGGAACTAGTTTTTAAACATTTCCAGAAGCCTTGACGCGTAAATTACCATTGGTTTCCTTCAAGTTCATGCCACAAGATCCGTGCAACACATTCAATAACCTTTCCATTTAACTTGAGTAAGTTTTTTCTGAACTTCGTTTATTTTTGATAAATTCGGGCAAAAACTTATGAATAATTTCTTCGTAACTATAAAAAATTTATTATCAACGTCGAAAATTTTCGTCGCCAGGCATAGAGATTTAATAAAGAATTCAAAATTTTTAAAAATTAAAATAAAGAAGAAGGAACTTGCCTGAGCTTAAAGCACCCACACTAGGACAATTTCACTGACAACTCTGGGTAATGACAACTTTTTCCCCTGGAAGTTTTTACCCAAACCATTTGAATTATCGTACCGAAAGGGTTAAATGATGCCTTTCTCCTCCCTTTCTTTAGAACACTTAAGTTTGAGAAGGAGGCTCAAACTGACTTGGAAGCTAATTTAATCATCCTCCTTCCTTTCTTGGGAACACCTTTGATGGGTTTAGGAAGGTTTAAATTAGTTCGTAATCTAATCTATTCTCCATTTGGAAATTTTTACTTTATTATTTGTTCGTTTACTCTAAACGAAGTTTGCGGCTTCGTCAATTTTGCATTACTGTTTTTTTTTTCATGTTTCGTCCGAACGATTTGGGAGTAATTTTTTTCTATGAGGGCATTTCTGAGAAGTGGTTCTTGAGAAATACAACTTAATCACAGCAATTAGCTTTCAGAATACAGTTGATAATTAAATAAAACATGTATTTGTTTCGGAAAGATATTTGATCAGCAACTCGCTATTATCTTCACGATTTTCATGCTTCGTATTTACGTTCGGTTAGAAAACTTTAACTAATCTTTCAATTATTTATCGTCGAAGAAATAACTGAATTTGAATATATATGGTCAAATTTTATTATTTTGTTTTTCTTTTGAAAAATACCAACGTTCTTGAATCTGGAAAGTAAATGTATTACATCTTGAACGAAATGCTCACGAATCGTGTTTGGATGTTTTAACTCAACTTTATTCTAAATTGAATTTGCGTTGAATGTTGCCTGCTGAGATTTGTGAATGTCGTATAGATCATTTCTTCTGTGTGTCATGCGTACAAGAAACTCCTATGTATGGTTTATTGCACAGACGTAAACTTAGAATGGTATGAGTATGTAATGAAATGTCTATTAAATAATGGATTTCAATATTGATCGCTCAATTCAATTGAAGCGGGCTTAAGTTTTGAGACAGAAATGTTTTTTCGTACGTGCATCATTGTCGTCTGTAATTCAGTTTTTCGTAGTTGCATTGCCTTTAATTTTTCTGCGTTTTTAAATGCTACGTTCTTTTCAATAAAAAGTGTTTTATCACTATTTTACCAATAATTTAAGAGTATTTCTATATCAACAATAAATTTTCCATTCACGTGTCTCAGGAGCATGTTAATGAAGTAAATCACAGTCCAAATCCAAAGTGCATTATACAAAGGGTGAGTAGGATGACATTTTATCCGAGTAAAACATTAATTAGTGCACCATTGTATCCTAATATCAGACGCTAATCTCGCGGTTTTCTGCACCGGGTGGTTTTTCATTTAAATGTTGTTTTCTTGGTACGCTGTTTTATATATGTACATGCGTTTAGGCATCCAATTCACGGCCTCTAGTGATCTGCCGCATTTGTGTATGGTAGCTGTCGTAGTTTGCAACGCAGTCATGCATGCATTGGTTATACGTGATTTGATTAGAGCCTTGTCTGTTTGGAGAGGCCGTGAATGCAGCGATCGACCTTCAGTTAGCTAGACACCAGCCCTCAGTTTACGCTCACAGCAATTGAATTAACCACTTTGTTATCGTTGCCAAATCTAGTTTGAATGTTGGCGGTTTATTGAGATCACTATGCAAGGCACGATTTCGTTCGTTTAATCACGTCGTGTAAAAATTTTCGCTGAAATTTAATTATCGTTCAGCTTTTGAGTTTCAATAGCACAGCAATTGAAAGCAAATGTTTGAGGAAGTGGTGTTTGAAAGATTTTATAAAGATTCCAATATTATGTTATGCAAATATATAAATATGAATTTTCCATGTGAAAGGGGTTGAAAAATGATGTGCAGGTATTTGCAGAGTTAATTTCGAAAACGTAGTTAAAGCACGTCAAGATATAACAGGTTAACTACTGCCACATGCATTTGAAGATTCTGGAATTTGGTTTAATGAGAGCATGCAAATTTTGGACGATAATGTAAATTGCGAAAACAGAATATGAAAATGCTAATGGTACTAGACAAGGCAGAGATATGAGTGCTGGTAAGTGGTTGTAAAATGCAATCTAAACAGCAATCATTGAAACCTGAAAATCGTCACGTGTTATATTAGCTATTCGTTAATACAAACTTGATCTCTTTCTCGTGTATACTTCGGGATATCGAGCAATCGTTTGTGAAAAAGTCATGGTAAACCGACTGTGAAGTCTCATTATTCGAACGGAACTAAATGAAGCCAATTAGAAAAGTAATTGATGCGGTAATCTTGTTTAAGCTATTATGGATTTTTCCTTAATAAGTAGTGATGTACTGATAGCGAAAAAGAGGCCGATACCGGTACTCAATTTTTTAGATGCCGATACCGATACTTTTATTTTTATTATAAATAGTAATACATATTAATAAGAAGGAACAATTACGCGCGGTTAGGCAACTTAGGATTGCACTCTTGTACATTCAATATTTACTTCATATTTGGTGGTGCGCAAGTATATTTATTTCAAAATTTAAATTATATGTATGAGGAGCAATAAATGCAAACTACAAATAATGGTGTATGTTTATTCACTGACAATTACATTTTCATTTTACAGTGAGTGTTAACACAGTTTAGCTTCAAGCTTCTAAGTTGCAGGATGATTCCACTTTAGAAACCTTTGACGAGCTACGTTGTTAAATTAAAGAAAAACGATGATGAAAGAAGAAAAATTCATAATCACCTGATTAACATTTGGGTTATTGATGGCTTAAGATTTGCACAGACAATTTTCAAATTTATGTTTTAATAAGGGCGAAGAATAAGACTCTAAGTTGTGTGGATACAAAGAATCTACACAGAGCTCGCGCTCATGTACAGTATCATGTACAGTATCACTCTGCGGATAGAAACACGTGGAAAGAAAATGAGAAGAAAAAGTTCAAGAAGACAGTGGGAGGTGCTGAAAATATAGCCTTGAGCCGAAAAACAGATGGTCTTCATTTATAAAAAAACTAATCTATTTGAACAAAGAGTGAGGTCTACCTAACAGTAGCTCGGGTTAACCTAATCATATTAAGCCTGAATAGATACGGTAGTGGTATTCCTACCAGTGAATCAACTAATGGAAATTACGCTGAATGTGTCATATCTTGGAGACGTACAGTCGAAAACGCAGATTAGATTGTGGGAAACTGTTGTTGCATGAGATATTTTCCAATGATCATGAATGAATAGAATTTAATTTTTAAGAAAAGTGCTTTCCAATTTACAAATATTTCTTAGGCTTTTATTTTAGCTTATGTTGATCATATTTTTGCTTATGTTGGTTTTCAATAATCACTTAACATTGGTTGGCTTAAAATACAATCCTTAAAATCTTGATTTTTCAAAGATTTCCTGTTACTGTTAAGTTGCCCCTTTAGCGGAATCCAATGTTTTTCGCAACACCCTTCATATGCCGCGTATTAGTATGTTATTTCTCTGAATATACAGATATTTCTTGTATTACACAGGTATTTTGTATAGTATCCTCATCCATTACCCATCATTTTCATCGTCATCCATTACCATCTCTGCGCACAGTATTCTTGAAATTTCTTCACAGCCATCAACACTCGGGTGTCCTTAATGGTTTTTATACTGTTCCACCAATTCTCATCTTGAGCAATATCTTTAAAATTGGCAATTCGCTTGATACCTCAATTCTCTGCAATTACGCGAATATCACTCTATACTATCACAAAACCTCTTTCCTCGAGTAAATGTATCTTCAGTTCTTGATGCTCTAGATACTATCATTCCAGTGTCTCTTTCTGTGTGCGAGTGTCCTTTACATTTCCTAATGCCCTTGATATCGTCTCTATGTCCTCACCGTAAGCGAATGCCCGTCCCAATACGTGCCACACTTCTCCCAATAATCTGGCCGGCCCCCATTCTCGGCACAATGCCCTATCAGGTCACAAATATTTAAGGTCGGCCCGCACTGTGCGCAAGGATATCTCGAAATCTCATGATTCCTCCTCTCAGGAATTGTGCCACACTCTCGATGTCCATAACCTGCGCTGATATTTGGCAGTTTAATTTTCTCTCCATATCGTTGATTTATTTTACAGCAGATGAGGAAAAAGGGGTGTAGCATACACCAAGTAGCTAGAGAAAAATGTCACGCACTGTATTTCACCTACTTTATACAATTTGCATCATTTTATTTTAGGATTAATTTGTTTCAGTAAAACTATATTGTGACAGTCTTGACGTATTTATGAAATAGTAAAGGCCGGTTATGAGTGCTTGTAGAGTTTTAAATTTTAAAAATACTTTGAAGAATGGACACACGTGGAAAGAATCTGTCGGCATTTTAAAAAAGACGCATTATTGGGTTTCATGAACTTAGAAAATCAATTTAGACATCTGCACGGTAACCAGTATGATTGTCAGAACGATATATAGAAAAGCATGTGGGAGGCAAGATGGCGACCCCGGTTCATCTCGTGGAAATAGTGAAAGGCCTAATAATCTGGATGACAGAGAACCGACGCTTTTTGAAGAGATAGGGGAAGAAAAAAGTCAACGTTCATCACTGCAAATTATAACTAGCGAGTTTTGTGAAGTTCCAAAAATATAATTTCTCAAAAGACGGTGTGTCGAGTGGGAAGCAAAGAAAATGAATTTAGGTAAACGGAAATCCCCCAGGAAACCATTAGTGTCAGCAGCAAGTCGAGAAAAAAGTTGGCAATTTGCTCGAAAGCACTAGGATTGATCTGCTGAGGATTGGAAGCAAGTAATTTGGTCCGATGATGAGTGCAGGACTGCAGGTTCATTCTCTTTCAGAGCGATGAGCGTATTAGGGCAAATGTGAGTTTATGTGACAGTCTCCTGAAGTTACAGATCTATCTTCGTATCAAACATCTGGAGGCATTGTAATGCTTGGGACAATTTTTATTGGGGTAGACATGAATCTGCCACTTTCTCGAAGAACAAAATGAATTCAAAGGATTATTCGTATTGTCTGACCACTTTTCACACTTTCACGGAGTTTCATTTTCCGGGTGGCAACGGGATCTTTTAGGACGTTAGTGCTTGCATCGAAAGGGCTATAAATATTTAAGGCTAGTTTATTGCGGTTGAGAAAACATTTGAACACATTCACTGGGCACCGCAATCTCCTGATTTGAACACTATCAAAAATTCAAGGAATAACCGGGAGAAGAACTTGCGGGATTCATCGCCCCTTTCCTTCAACATATACAGCTTTTAGGGAAAACCTTCAATTATGGCTATAAATGGAGCTGCTGAGGAAACATAATCTTGTAGAATCAATACCAGGTAAAATGGGGGAATAGATGATAAAGATTGAAGCTTCGCCTTTTGCATAATCTCAAAAAAACTAAAAAAAGCAAAGACAGTAACTGTCAAATGAACCACTAAATTTTAATCAAATAAGAGAATTAAAAAAATCGAACGTTTCGACTTCTAAGGTCATCTTCAGCATCTGAAAAATTGTTTAGTAACATAAGTCCATTTGAAAAACATTTGAAAATTAGGAAGCTATTTGTAATAGATAGGAGGATTGCGTGTCGTTTAGAACTGGCTTGCCTTTCATAATAAAAGGCGATTCTTGAATACGGAGATCTGTTTGCCTAGATGCGGTAGCAACAATCTTAAAGTCGTCTAAGCGAACGGGGAGGTCACACTTCTCTGCTAGAGAGCGGACAGCAGAGTGAGGAGTTTTTAGAGGCAAGTTCGTTCGATAGCTCTGTCCGACATGCTCTGCTACACGAACACGAAGGGATCTGGTAGATTCCCGACGTATTCAGACGCATATTATACGCAGCTGTACTTGTAAACAATGGAAGAGAGCATAGCCTTGGGGAGCTTATCTTTATAGTTGAAAATTGACTATACCCTGTATTAATTCAGTAAGATTGCTCTGAAATCAATGTTCATTAAAGCTCAAAAGAACTGTTGAAATCGTCGCTGAGCCATCTCGTTTCCAACTTTGGGCAGTATGCAGTTCAGACCGTAGGCTTCGTCCATTACAATTTTTTGTAAATAAATGTGGCTGTATATTTTACCAACAAACTATGTTGCTCTGAAGTCTGAACCACCTGACATTTCTGGATCGTGTTCCCAAAAGAAAGCACCATGAACTTGTTTAATGATAGTAGTATTGAAAAATATTAATTTATCATCTTGTTATGCTGAGAAATTTCTCTTTTGTCCTAGCCGTTCACCTCAATATGGTTATTGAATATAAATTAACTTGTTCGAAGTCTTACTGGCACGCGATTACATTTTTTGGCTCGTATTGGTAATGAGCCCGGCAAGTAATTATTTTTTTAGAAGACAAAAGTTCTTCCTTGTTCCTCTTGCCGTTTCACATTCGTTGTATTCTGTTTTATTTTAAGCTCTTCACTATCTTCTTGAGAAAATTAACAGCACGCCAGTGCTCTTTCCTTTTCTTCTCTCGATCGAGACACCCCTAATAATAACCTAAGGCGTTATATAAATAATTGTAACGGTGAAAGGTTTTGTCTGTAACGTCAAGTGGTAGATGAACGTACCTTTTAAGTGAACGGTATAAACATTTTCGTTATTGTTCAATTGCATCATCCCTATGTGGTACTGTAGTACCTCTAGACTTACAGGGGTTGTTTTCCCAGGAGATCCCGCGGCTGCCGTACAAGACCTGGGAAAGAGCACGCCAGGGCTCGTTCTTCGCTCGCGACAACATCTCGAATTTCCTCCGCTTCTGCCGACGCCTAGGAGTTCACGACAACCTGCTTTTTGAGACTGAGGACCTCGGTGAGCTGTTTTTTACGTTATACTTGAAAAAAATGGAATTGACGGTCCATGTTCGGTAATTTGCTGGTAAAATTTTTGAGTTCTTTGGTCAATTATGAAAATTCATCCGATCATCGTCTCTGCCTTTTTTTTCATATATTTATTTTAAGTCCTATGTTTGATATAAATCGTATTTGAGAATAATCTAACTACTAATGACATAAATTATTAATTCTATATATCAGTTCATATCTTCATAAGGGGTTTTGGTTTTAGTAACATAGCGGCTATTCAAACAGCTCGTGTGTTTTGCTATTGATGCCGCTGCATTGGCCTGTGACCTCTTCATCTCCGTGGAAATTCACCGCCATTGATGATTTTCCTCGCTGCGCTCTTAATTTATTGGATTTTCTTCAATGATCGGAAGCCAAGATCCGGCCTAGATATTTTCCTCTTGCTGGAGGATCTGGAGGAAATTTTTGGTTACCGATCATCAGTTGAGCTGATGGAGAGTTTATCTTCAAGGCAATCTTGGCTACACGACGTTCTTGGAAGCTGGTAGTTTTCCTGCTTTTAGCTTTTCTCTTATTTTTGTCACAATAACACCATCCTAGCTTCTGACTATGTTTAAAGAGTCGCCCTTACAAGTTATTTCAGAGACCCGACTCGGTAAGCGATGAGTAAACATATGTTTTTCAGGCCACATTTTTAATTAATTCAATGAAATTTTCGTGTTGGAGGTGGCGTACAGTGCGACCGATATCTTGTAGTAGTACCTTCGATGCTATGCCTACAAAAATAAGAGTAAGTGCTATATGCGTCCCACAAAAAAGATTGGTCTCTGATACTTGTCAAGTAATTTGTTCAGCTAATGTATACTTTTGAAGACTTTCATTTTTCACTAGTGATTTCTGCCAAAATATACATTTCGGTTAGTGCGAATGTGACTTACTTCATAACGCGTCTTGAAAAATAATTGCGAATTGTTTTAAGTTCATTTTTGAGAATTCGTGCAGTGAGGTGAGGTTCCGAGCTGAGTTAGGTAGGCTTTCTTTTTGTTGAAATAGGAAAGGTTTTTGTTGAAATAGGACTTATTTGTTCGATTCACATCTATCCTGTTTTCCAACACCTAATGTTTTCTTCTTCAACTTTTATATTGTTTCGTAAACTTCCTTCTCAACTTATTGTCTCTGTGCGCGGGGAATCTTGCGTGGGACACACCCTGTGCATAGATTCTCCGTTCCCCTCACTCCACATTGAATGGTTCTTACATTCTTCCTCTCTCTCTATGGAAAACCTTCGTCGTGGTTGAGGAGGCTGGAAATTAATTATCTCATCTAATAATCTTCTTGCAGTAAGCGGGAGCGGAGCCCGCACTATCGTGCTGTGCCTTTTGGAGGTGGGCCGCCTGGCACAGAACTGGTGGGGCCTCGAGCCTCCCGCCATCGTCAAGCTCGAGCGGGAGATGGAGGGGGAAGAGTGGTCGGCCAGGTACGGAGCTAGTTTGTAAGGCCTGAAGCAATCAAGCACTATATTGGTTAGTTTAAGACTCTGTTTTCATTGCAAGAATATTTTGCACGGATAAGAGAAGGGATCTTTTAGTGAGGACTGAGGAAAACGTGGAATCAAAGCCTAAAGTGGTTTCTTCCAGGATTCCTTGTGCATAGAAACATCAAGTTTGGATGGAAAGACGAAGAAGAGATAGCTAAAAAGTTATGAAAACTGAAACAGGCAGAATGTCACGTGCTCAAGTATCTGATATCTTCTCTGCGGCTTAACCCTGACAAGAAATTTACTCGATGTCAATTTCTTAAAAAAAAAAAGGATTTTTTTAATAGTGTCAGAGAATTCCGTTATATTGCTTCCAGAGGACTGTATTGCTTACGGGACCGGGCTTAAAATTTTTGCAAAAAGTTGCAATGAAGTAAAAATGGCTAACGGTAGCTTGTGATCAGAAATGATTATCCCCCACAATACTTTGAGAAGCGAATTAAATAAAGAAATATACTGTTAACAGCGTTGCTCTTTATTTCATTATTCATCATCCATACAAAGGCCCCTCAGGGGGATGCAACTATTGTATCTATGGGAATTAGCGCTCCCAGGAGTGAAATGTGAGGGCCCGAGCTGAGAGTTAGTTAGGCCTTCTTTTTGTTGAAATAAAATGTTTTTCATTATGTTAAGAAGCACATTTTTTTCGGTTCACTGCTGTCCTATTTTTCAGCACCTACTACTTTCTTCTTCAACTTTTATCTTATTTCATGAACTTCTTTCCCAACTTCCTGTTTCTGTGCTCTTTCTGCATAGATACCGCGTTTCCTGGTATCTATAGAAAATGGTGCCTTCCTTCTTCCTCTCTTCGATACGTTCTTTTTTATAGCGGTTAGGGAGGCTAAAACTAACTTATAATCTAACCTATGAATGGGAGACTTTCTACTGATCGTGATAGTTGATATCTATGTATTTGTGAGGTGAGCCCATCTGAAAGAAAAAAGAGGAAATTCGAAAGGTATAGGGAATATTATTGTGCACAATAATCAAAACCTATAGAACAATTTTAGTGTCTCGTTAATTTTCTTTTTACCCAACGCCAGCCAAATGTATCGTAGATACAGGTTGAAGCCCAAGTTGCCTCCTTATTTTTCCCAGTGTAAATAGTGAAGGCATAACATACGAATGGACAACGCTTGTTATTAAGGATTTTTCCATACTTAATCTGGCTCGCTGCATTTCTCTATTTGACGTAAGCAAAATTTCTTGAGGTGTCGTAGAAACATTCTCTATTTTTCTTGGGACCTAGAAGTTTCGTAACTGAATGCATTGAGTCACGAATAAGATGCGACTTGCACAGGTCTGACAGCGGGTACTCCAACGCGTCGTCACCGCGCGGCAGCACGCTTGCCCTCCACCCTTCCGCACCAAGCCCTCCCAACGACGGCGACGGCTCCAAGCCTGGCAGGTGGGTTCCCAGCGAGCCGTGTTTCAGTCTTCTTCGCCTCGGAATTAGTTCACAGTAGCGTGTTGGTGTATTTCAGTCTCGTGTGTTTGAATGGAAATATTTTTTGGCGATATTTGAAGGCTTGCAGTGTTCAATCACCAATCACGTAAGCATTGGTTGAGTTTTAGCAAGGAAAACATTCTTGTCATTGGTGGTGGTCGGCTTGAAGGTAATACATTTGCTTGCGGGAAAGTTTCAATACCGCATGCTGTGATGAAAGTCTAAAAGATTTTCAAGATCAGAGGAAAAAGAAGAGTATTAGTTAAAAAATGAAAGTGCAAATAGCTTAGACAGGATCGTTTTGAATTGTGAGTTGGCAATTTACTGTGAAGCCCATTTTCATCATGAAACTGGCATTGTTTGTACTTTGTTATGATCCAGCATGCCTTCAATTAGGTTTAGATCTAGCATGCCTTCGACACCGCCGGTAAAGAATTTGTTGTTAGTTGCCTGACAAAAACTATTGTATAATTTCATTAATTTAGAAATGAGTGTTTAGTGTCGTTGATCAATTTGAATTCAACGATGGAAATTGAGGGTGACGAAACAGAATTTTATATTCGTCAAATCTGAAAAGCTAACCAGCCGTCACGTCAGCGCCATCACTATATTACTGGAATACATCCTTGAATCATTGACTAGAAAAAGGTCGTCACCTTTAAGTGCCAACTGATCATTACCTAACGGTAAAGAAATTTTTGACGATAATGTGGCGGCAATAAGGGAGCACTTTTGATTGAGTAGCAAAAATAGTCGTTGCTCCAATTTCATTTTTCGTTTAAATTTGCATTTACTTGCGACTTAAGTATTTGACTTTCGTTCTAGCACGTTCGTCTCAATCTGGATTTTCATACATGTAAATTATCACACAGCGTACCTATAATTATCACGTATTGAATTTTTTCATTGCATGTCGATCTAGCATTTTAGTAAAACGTTGCTCAGATAGAGACTAATGTCTTTGAATTTGGAGAATATTTCTACACGTTCAACACTACTGGTAGACAGATTTTTTTATATCACACTGGCACTTCAGATTCACAAGGTGAGGCATAATTTTTTTCACAAATCTAAATATGCTTTCACTGTGCTAAAACCGCTATGTATAAAAAATATGGTTTGTAACATCTAATGCGTAATGTTTATGTGATCTAGTAATATTAGGAATTGAAACTTGAAAATATCTGTAAAATTTAAGAGATATTGCAATATGTCATGAAAATGTATGAATCTACCTAAATTTTTTAAGCCTGATAAAAACGTTAAATTAATAGGATGTTGAAAAAAATGATTGCCCGCTTTCAGGAGACTAACTTCACTGAAGATCAAGGGAGTCTTCTAACTTACTTACTTACTCAAGGATCGAATGAATGTGTGGAGGACCCTTCAGGAGGATGCAATTATATCTTATAAGAATTAGCACTCTCAGGAGGGAAATGTGAGGTCCCGAGCTAGCCAAGTAGACTTTATTTGTATTGAAATAAGATGGCGTATATTGTCTTGTGAAGAACAATATTTTTCTGGTTCACGGCTGTCTTGTTTTTCAGCAACTATGACACTCCTATTCAATTTTTATCTTATTTCTAAACTCTGGTTCTCAACTTACTGTTTCTGTGCGCAGGGGTGCTCACCTTGTGCATAGATTTCGAGTTTCCCGAACTCCATAATAAATGGCACCTTCACCCTTCTTTTCTTTGAATCAACTTAGTTGTGGTTAGGGAAGTTGAAACTAACGTATTATCCAATCTAATCGTAGTGAATAAATATTTTTCTTCCAGGTTTTGGTTGTGGTTAGGTTATTCAGTTCTCGTTGTGAGAATTGAAATGTTTGAATCAAATACATAGTGAAGAATTACAGCCGTATTATCTGGCTATAGTATTTATGCTCCATCCTGTAGCCAGAGGTTCAGGCTGCCTGTGTTCAAAGTTTCCGTCTCTTGTGTTTTTGAGGCACCCTCACGTGTTGCGCAAAATAAAACATGACGAACGAATTAGTTTCACTCATCTTACTTAAGCAAGTTAGTACCTTTGCGAGGCGATTTTGAAGCTTAGAGAGAAGCTCAGGCTACAAACATTGTTGAAGGCAATCACATTTTCAGTTAAATTTTATGAGACGAATGTTGGTGCCATCGCTCCATGTCAATTTCAAAAATGTTGAGCTCAATTCATTGATCATTGTTTAGAATAATTTATTAATTTTTCTAGGCCAGGCTAACCTTATTATCCTATTTTTAATGTGTATTGTGTTCGCAATAGTATTGACTTGTTCATTTCCCCCCAGAAATTTTCGAATAGTGTTATTGTGTCTGTCGTTACATTGCCGCAAACAATACCCGTAGTGCTTAGTGGTTCATTTACTAATTGTGGGAGAGCTGCGTTGGAATATTCATGTTTTGTATGTATGTGGGAATGACTACGTCAATTAACTTAACTGGTGACAAATTAGAGGTATTGATTTTTTCGAGTAGTATCATTTAGAGTAATTTGAAGACGTAGCATGTTGCTTGCATCTGTTTTGTCTTTGTTTTTGTGAGAATGAATAAAGTTTCCAATTTTACTAGGCATTTGTTGACTGGAAGTGCTGTAAATGTTTCGTGCTATTCGTTGCTTGTATTGGGAAATCATGGTTATAATATTCCCTCGAACGGGTCGCCTTAAAATATACTTGTTCAATTTGCTTGCTTTCCATAACAAAAGGAGCGCAAGTGAATTTTTGTTAATATTGCCCTGTCGTTTTAACTTCAACCCATAGCGCCTACGATGGACGTCAATTGCTCAAAAAAATGGAGGTAGACTCCCTTTGCATTACCCATGAAACTCTGTGGCATTGTCCCCCGATGTTAAGATTCCTGCACCTTGTTTCTTGAACGGTATGATTGTTCCTAACAAATTTTCTTGTAATTGACTAAATTTTGAGTATAAATTAATTCAAATGCTTGTTTTATTTTACGTAGTACTCTGTACAGTAATACAAATTTAGAATTGATCGTTGCAAAAAAATAAAGTGCACACTCTATTTTACGTCCAATTGACGACCATGGCTCTGTTTTAACGCTTCCCACATATAAGGATAATAACGTCGTTTCTGTGCGTTTTCGTGGTGCGCTTTCTTCAGTGTGTGGTCCGAGTCTAACCAACCCCTTCCCTTCTTTTGCCCCCCTTCAATCCCTCGCTCTCAGACCCCGATCAGCCCCCTGCCATCTCCCCTTGGGACTCCGTCTATCTCTCCCTTCCCCTGCCATCCAATCCTGCGATTGCGACGCCCCAACTGACAGCGCCATTGTGCTTGAGAGTAGCCCATTCTTCACTAACACTAAAGAAGTACCGGGCACCAACGTCCTTGACTCGAACGCTTCCAATTCTAACGGAAACGGTTCTTGCAATCCATCCCGTGACAGACATGACACGGGATTCAAGATCCCATATCCTGGTGGACTGCAAGCCTCGACTCCACACAGGACTAAATCTGGGGGGAGAGGCCCTAAACCAACCCCCCCACCCAAGCCGGAGTCCATCAAACAGGCCATGTATGCTATCGTAAACCGACCGGACTCTCTGCCTGGCGCGTGTACAAGGTAACACACTTAGTAGGCACGCGCATGACAGAAAGACCTGCCTTAGGAATCAAAGCGTTGAGCTTGGGAGTCACATCATTTCCGTTCGAACGTGTCGTAGTGCAATGGAAGGTATTTATGTATTTAAAGGAAGCGATTTATTTAATTACTTCAAAAATACGTGAATTTTTGTGCTTATGTGTATCTTCATAGAACCACTGCTCCTCCATATTTTTCCCTTTGTTAGTAGATAAATGTAGGCGGAACTCCAGCAGTATTAAAACGAACCCCTCAGGTGATTCGCTTGGACTAAAGACGTGGCAATAGGTTTAGGCTAGGTTATGTTTGTCTATCCTATGCTATGGGGAGTTGCGCCCTCCGATGAATACTGTTGGGTTATCTCGATTATAAATAGATAGGCCATCGGGAAACCTTTGCTCCGTGCATACTTTGCTTTTGTTCAGTGCTTAAACCTATATCCTTCGCTATCTCTTATTCGGGTTTTCTTCTTCGTCTTTCCTCCTTACTTCCTAACTTGCTGCTTCAATACACAAGGTATCCTTTGTGGGAACATAGCTTGTGCATTATTTCCCGTTTTCAAAAGTCAATATTAATGGTCATTTCGTTTTGCTTTCCCTTCAGGGAGAGACTACTATTGTATCAATGGGATTTAGCATTCCCAGGGGAAAAATGTAAGGTTCCGAGCTGAGTTGTTGAAGTAAAATGTTTTCTGTTATTTTAAGCACTATCGTTTTCGGTTCCCTTCAGTCTTGTTTTTCAGAACCTACTACTTTCTTCTTCAACTTTTATCTAGTTTCATAAACTTCTTTCTCAACTTACTTTTTCCATGCACCTTGGGTATAGATTCCCCGTTCCCTTTTCTCCAAACTGAATGGCGCCTTCCTCCTTCTTCTCTCTAGAACGCTTTTGTTGTGGTTAGGGAGATATAAACTAACATCTAATCTAATTCAGTCTTTTCACTCTCTAGAGATCGCATTTTATATGACTAGGGAGTCCTAAACTAACTAATATTCGTTTTATATATGAAATTAATTTATAATGCAAAAGAGATTTTGTTAACCAGCGCATCATTTTAAACTGTTGAATTATTATTTTGTTCTAAATTTAATCTTCTTTTTTGTTGTTGGATGTATTTTAACAACTGAAACACCTATTTGATTTTAACAACTATTTGAATTTAACAACTTTTTGATTTTAACTACCATTTTATTTTAACTATCATTTAATTTAGGGTCTTTTTATGGTCCTCGATTTCTTTTTTCCAAATTCTGTGTACAGTAACTTGGAAAATCCAGTCATTTTTTTCGTCAAGTTCCTAAACACCTAAGTTATGTGGGGAAAATTTTGAGGGGGAAATTAAGGTTGCATAATTTTTCGCCAAAGAATTGGAATATTGAAAACATCCCTTCTGAATTTATTGTAAATATCCCTTCTGAATTTATTGTAAATATCCCTGCTGAATTTATCGTAAATTTGCCTGCTGAATTTATTAATTGTGTGCCTAATTACACATCATCATACCAATCCAACGCACAAGTTATCTGTAACTTTTTACTAATAAATGAAATTACACATTTTAATATTTTAACTGTTTGATACGAGTAGTCAGAGAAAGTTACTTTCAAGCATTAACTAGGTAGTAGTAGGCTACGTTTAGAAGCTCTATTCTAGAGTAAAATTCATTTTTTTTATGAAATGAGGCAGTTTTCACTGGTCAACTTAGCCACACAGCTCTAGCATTTCACGCGAGCTTTTACATGTGGGAAATATTGGATGATTGAAAAAAATTAGTTGCTCAATGGTCGTAAAAATCTTAGGTGTGAGGGTTGCACACCATTGTGTTTTAATAATTACATTTATTTTGGCCAATTGAGAAAATTACCCTATCCTCATTTTCACATGGAATAATTCATCCATTCGTTTTTTTAATATGATTTTTCTTGATGCAAAATTGGGTTATAATTTTTAAATCAACATGAGCTTAATTGCATGTGGGTATTTTAACACGTTAATCGCTACGAGTCAAAATTAAGTTCAATATTCAATTCAAATTTAAAATCAATTGTAGTTAACAATTTTAAAAGTAGCAAACATTAACTGGATCGTGCCTTCATTTAGCTTTGCTTAAGTATTTATGAAAATCGAGTTTGTGACTACTGGTCGGTCAGAAAGAAAGAAAGAAAAACATTTATTTCCAATAAAGTACTAACATGAAATGTCGATACATTGGTTTTTTCAGCAATATGATGAAAATTCTATTCGTGTACCACCGGTGGCTCTCATGGCGATTAACGTGTTAAGAGGTGTATGTTTGTTACGTTAGCCAGAACACCAGTGAAATTTGATTCATAGTGTCGCATTAAATTGTAAAATTCCCGTATACGTTTGTAGCAACTGATTAGCATAACATCCGTATGAGTTGAGCGATTTCTTCCGAGGGTCATGAAGTCAATTGTACTTTTTTGAGGTTGTGCATCTGTTTTGTATACTTAAGGTTGCATGCTCTAGTATGATGATTTAATTTTTTATATAATGGGGTTGATTTAATCGTTTGTGTGGTATTGCTAATTCTTACCTTATGAAAATGCTTCAGTAAGCAACATTGATAGGCTGGCAATTTTGAGCAATAGGGCAAGCCAGTTATGCTCAACTCTCGAGTCTGCTCCGGAGTAAAATTGAATTGCTAAATACGGTATCAGGTGCTTGGACAATTGGTTGTATGGTGCTTGTATAACAATATAGCTAAATAGTGGTAATTTCGATAGTATCTGCCAGCATCACTG
Organism: Platorchestia sp. MABIK; assembly: GCA_014220935.1. NCBI lineage: Eukaryota > Metazoa > Arthropoda > Malacostraca > Amphipoda > Talitridae > Platorchestia > Platorchestia sp. MABIK. The sequence goes on along the minus strand of JACJUY010000851.1, from coordinate 117,536 downwards.
AACCAGTAATCAAATCATTGTTCGTATGAAAATCCTGTATAAATTTCGAGGAGCCTCATGTGGCTAATTCTTGCTTTATAACGCAAGGTCATGAAATGCTATTGACTGTCGATTGCGTAATAATTATTTGGACATTCTATCGTGAACGGTAAACGTATGTATTGCTCAAAAGCGATATGGCTGCTATCGAACTTCTGTACAAAATGACTCGAAGAACAGAGTTTTCAATTGGCATGTGCTGCAGTTGTGAGGTCATCTCTGTTATCTCTGTATTTACAAGCTTAATACGTTTCACATTTTTATTGTACTTCATCCATAAGTAAGTAATGATTGTTGATGTTTTCCACGCATTATGAATAACTTATTTTCAGAGGTTGGTCGGGTTCAAAGACGACCCCCAGCACCCCAGTACTGACCCCCACACACACTCCTCGTACTCGTCTCCCCATCGCGCGCACTCCCCGCACATCGGGCCGCTCTACTCCCAACACTACTCCCACTACTCCTACTCAGTGTAAGCATTTAGAATTAGTTCTACTTCACTCACTCAGTGTGGGCGTTTAGAAATGGCTCTACTACTCCCGCGGTGTGAGCATATAGAAATAATTCTGATATTCCCACTCATTGTAAGTATTTTTACCTGCGTTAGAACTTTCGTATAGTTTTACTTCTAATGATAAGTATGTATTTTATTTAAATATGGTTCAACCACACCTACTTAATCTTTGTTCTTAAAAATGGTTCAAGTACTATCTGTGAGTTGGTGTGAAGTAATTATTTCCTTTTCGAATGTTTTTCTTTTATAATGTTTGTAAAATTTTCGAATTTTTCTGTATTGTTAATTTTATTTTTTATCAGCGAGGGCATTGATGAATTAAAAAAATAATTGGTCAGTTTCGTACTCATTTTGCATTGGCATTTATTTCCAGTTTTTTCTTGTGCTTGTTATTGGCTCTTCGTGACGTACAGTATTAATTTTCCCGTTTCTTCATTGTTTTACCTGTTTACTGCGGGTTCATACCTCTGAATTGATTCATAGAGTAAAACGTTTTCAAACCTATTCCAGCTGGAGCGGCTTTTTTTCGAACCACATTTTTGTCTCTCAGGCCGGCGATACCTGTCATCCGTCTCGAAACAGGGATCTCGAACCCCCAACTCCAAGATCCCGTGCCGAACACCAGGCTCGCGCACACCGCAGCGTCAGTCGGCGGCGTTCGTGACGCCCCAGAAGTCAGGCCGGCCTCCCGTCACTCCTGCCTCCGTGCGCTCCCACTGTGTCCGCGCTAAGGAAGACAAAGCTCAACTAAACAGGGACCTTGATAACAGGGTATGGCGTTATGAGCTTCAATTTTACCTTTTGGGATTATTCTTTACGGGAGTTTGCAAAGAGAGGCCCCTCAGGGGGATACAACTGTTGTATCTATGGGAATTAGCGCTCCCAGGGGGACAATGTGAGGGCCCGAGCTAAGAGTTAGGTAGGCTTCCTTTTTGTTGGAATAGAATAGGTTTTTGTTCTGTTACGGACCATCTTTTTTCGGTTCACTGCTGTCCTGTTTTTTCAACACCTACTACTTTCTTCTTGAACTTTGATCTTGTTTCATAAACTTCTTTCTCATCTTACTGTTTCTATGCTCTTTCTGCGTAGATTCCACGTTCCCTAAATTCCATAATAAATGGTGCCTTCCTCCTTCCTCTCTTTGGATCGCCTTTGTAGCGGATAGGGAGGCTTAAACTAACTAATAATCTAATCTAATCTAATCTAATCTAATCTGCAAAGAGAGGAGAAAAATACAATTGGGCAGTCAGATGCAATACTGGCTTGAAGAAACAACGAAAGAAAAGTGTATGTCAAGTGAAGTTAATCCATGAAATATATCTCATTCCGAAATATTTCATTTAAAATTCCTTTTAAAATACATCTTAATAAAAGAATTTAGGCGGATGTAGATGAGATATGTGTTAAATAATACACAACAATCACGCCCGCAATTGACCGACTCAATACCAAGCTTCAAAAAAGACAACCCTTATCTATGTTCAGGCTGCTCACTGTGGATGCATTTTCTTCTTATTCATTTGTTTCTATTCGTTGTAATTTTTTTCATAATATTTTCAGCTGTTTTAATGTTTTTAAGATAGTATTAATGCACTAAAAATATTTTTTGTAGAAGAATATCATTCTGCTTCGTATAATTTATTCGAGGAAGAACGTAATGCACGAGTTGCGTAACCTGAACAATCATAGAAAATTAAAAATATTTTCGTCAAATATTTATAACATTTTCAAGTATTGAATTTATAAAGTAATTTTTGCAGATTTTGGAAGAAAACATTGAAAATTGAATTTTTCATATTTTTTGTTGCTCTGGTCGGTGAAAGCAGTCTTATTTAATTTTACGTTACGTTAACAAAATTTGTCCAATAGTCTTGGGGAACGACCTCGGATGTAGTCACAGTTGAGTTTTATAGACAGAAAATGAGATATGAAATTAATTTATTTTCAATGCTGACCTGTAACTTTAAATCCTGGGTGAAGTTAAATCAGTTTGTTGGGATGGCTTGGAGACAGTTGGGTTAGATGCACATTCGTGAAGTTCAACGACGCTTGTTAGCTCAAATTTTTATTGAAGAGTCTGGTCAGTGTTCTCTCAGAACCATTATTGGGTTACAGTTCTTAGTTACATGAAGTAGGGCTGAGAATCGATGCGTTGAGATCAAGCTTAACATCTGAGATCGTGTTGAGATTCAAATCATATGATTTAAAAGTGTAACCAACGGAAAAATCGAAATTTTAATTCATAGGTTTTTTCTATTTTAGTTTTTGTATTAAGTTCAACTGGGGAATATGTCAGCCTATTTGTATTTTAATAATAATTTAATATGACAAACTCTTGAAAACAAATTAATATATTTAAAATTGTTTACAGGTAGCCGACATCGCCCGGCAGACACGTGGCGTGTGCGCCTGCAAAGACACTGGCTGCACCAAAACGCACATCAAAAAACTCGCCGATGGGAAATACGACGTCTACGGCAAGAGCGTCTACGTCAGGGTAGGTTTTTATGTTTCTTAACCCTTCAACGCCCCTCAGGTGTTAATTTTCTTCCTCAATCTCTTCTTTAAAGTTTACTGCGGAGTGGCAATTCCTTCCATATTTTGATGTTGATGACAACCTGATGCCAGTGCCAGTCAAATGTTGGTGGTTGTGATAACAGTATTATCAGTACAAAAATGCTGACTTGAAAGTTTATTGTGTCGGAGAGGTTCTTCATGGTTAGTAGTTGCATTTTCATCATTCATAATCTAACAGTAATTTTTCTTGTCATAAAATGGAATCTTTTCAGGTGCGAAAGTATATTTGTTTTTCTTTTCAGTATTTAACTTCGTCATTGTTAAATCCATCAGATGCCGTTTCTTGCTAATGGTTATTTGCTGTTTATAACATTGTTACACCTACGAGGTAGTTTACTATCGTTACTTCTTACGAGCTATTTGAAAAGTGTTGTATTGCTTTTCGTGGTTATTTCCTTTTCTTGTTATAGTATTTAGTATTTTTGCACGTACTTCATACTGAATTCAGAAAACGAATTACGATTTTCAGCTTGTTTGCTAGCATAAGGTTGCACTCTGTGGTAGAGGTTCGCAAGTAATAAATTATAAATGCGTAGCATCTTTTAGCTTTTTTTTGGTGATGTTTTATCTTTGACAGTCAAGTGTACGTGAATAGCTGTGTTCGCTGCCTTTTCATTAGTTTTCTTTTTAATAGTAAATTTTTTGTTTTATCGTCCTTCAAAATGCTCAGATAATTAGTGAATTGCCCTTGCTTATAACACTGATTTCACTTTCCCCTTTTCTTCTTTTCTTTACTCTATAATAGACAACCAACCTGCTGAGTGCTGAGGTTACTTGTTAGGAGCTCATGTTGATAGAATAGAATCGAAAATGGCAAAAGAAACGGGCCAAGTGGTCCATTTTTGAGTTGTTTCTCAAGTCCCTTGGGAGACATCCGATCACGCATGGACCTAAGAGAAACACATTTTCAATAAATGTTTACACGCAATCACCAGCACATTCGTGATAAAGTGTAGTCCCTCGATTTAACAGTTTCCTTCGCATTATTAGAAATATGAGAGCCAATATCATTTCTTTTTTCATCACGCCATGCTGACGATGTTATCCAATGAGGCATGGGCAATGGAGTTATATAAATATATCTCACGAAGAAATGAGGTTCTGATAATACCTGCTGAAGTACGCATATGGTTTGTTCTCCTTAAATCAGCTTGGAATTTCAGTTAACCCTGATACTTCGGAAACATAAGAATGAGGAAGCCTAGTGGCTTATGCAATGTACTATTTTCAGTAGAATCATTACAAATTGATGTCGCTAGAAAGACTAAATAGAAAAGTGAGAATTTAAGATATCGTTCTAGTTTTCAAAATCGCAGATGCGACCGAGTGGGAATATGGAGTAGGTAGAATCTGTTTTTTTTTCTCTCTGTTGTCCCGCTGTGAATGACACAGACAAACGTTTGGATTATGTCAACATATCATTAACATTCATAAGGTGTAGTCGTGCTATATTTGAGATAGCTATGGACCACCAAACTAAATTTTCTACGCAATACAAGCGAACTCAAACGTGCTAAATTTTTTCTAATGCGGATCGAGTCAAGTCATTTAGAAGCTTGTCAACCGACAATGTTAGATATAATGCTTTTCCATATGCTACCGAATGAACTAGAAGGCTGGAAGATTTATTATGGAGTTACATCATCCTCGAATCTAGCAAGCATCGTCTAAGTTCAATTTTGGAACATTTACCTTGTTTGTATTATTAATGCTTGTGAAAACGAGGATAACATTAAATATTTAATAATATTAGCGCAAAATTATAAAGTCATGTTACCATCCTCCAGCAGTTGTCCGAAATGGTTTCTTTCTTGTTAAGCGTAAGTTCTCGGGTATCAACAGAATTTGGGGTTTTTGTGAGGAAAAAATAAGTTATTTTTTGTTGTCAGTTGCTGAAAGACCGTCATGTGATGGTGCGCGTGGGAGGAGGTTGGGACACCCTTGAGCACTACGTCCTCAGCCATGATCCTACACAGGTGAGTACAGATGGAAGGGAATTATGATTTTTATTTCAATCGAGGATTTACAATTCGAAACTTTCATTCACCGTCGTTTACGCTTTCCATAATCATCGGTGCTCTTCTTACAGCAAGCTTAATATTTTCTTAGCCTGAGTTAAAATAATTTTCTAATTTTTGTTTCTCTAGGTGATGGTCTTCAATTCAGGGGGTTCAGAGCCTTTTTTGCACATTCGTTCAAGATACCGCTCCCCAACTCCTGGTCGGTCGACCGTTCGTGCCCAACAGCTCACCAAGCGTTTCTCCGGTTCTAAGCCTAGTATCAATGACGATATCCCTTCGCAACCTGACTTTGACAACTCATTTGGATCTAGCCAGTCACTCTCAGACGGATCTTCTACACAATCTGAATTAACTGAAGGGGGAGAGAAAGATAGCGCAGAATTTCCGATTGAAGAAGCCAAACTTCTATCTGCAATTGAGTGCCTATCGAAGTCTATGTCTCCAACATCAAAGCAGGTTCAGAATTCTAGTTCTTTTTTCAATGGTGACGGGTTGGTACTGGAGCCTCTTGAAGAGTCACCTACTGACAATCGAATCTCTAATGGATCAACGGGTCAAATTTCTAATACGGCACCTGTCAATGGAGGACTTGATTCAAATGAAGAACATGAAGTTAAAGAGGATATACTGTCTCCTTGCCCATGCGGGATCGTCCCTCCTCTGGGCGCCGTAACAGAGTCTTGCCCTCCTGAAGTACTAGCCGTTTCTCTAACGGACTCGTGCTCGTCTCACTCGCTCGCCAGTGCGCAGTCAAACACAGAGTCTGCCAACACAGGAAGCACCGTCATCAACACCCAGGTAAGTTTGTCCGATTCGGTGAGCTCATCTACGCTGCTTGATGGTCCTGACAACACCAGGATGGCGGATTCGTGCGACTCAATCAGTTCAATGGAAAGAAGCCAAGAACTGGGTGAGACTGCAAGTTAAGGTTGTGATGATGTGTAGGCTTTGTGGTTGCGTCAGCTGCAGTTGCTCTTAAGTGATCCTTTAATACCTCGGACTATTCTCTTGTGATATTAGGAAGTAGGATAGTGCAGTGAAAAATGGCCTTCCAATTCTTGAAGAGCAATACTCTTACAAAGAGTGAACATTCCGCTTGTGTTTTATGATTTTTATCTCCAGTACTGCGGAATTTTACCTATTCAAACATTTACTGAAATATGGGTACGTTATCCTTTCGCAGAAGTTGAAGCTTCCTCTTTGATCACTCAAATTATTTTTGGCTTTTATTACATGCTAGTGTGTGTGTTCGAGTTTGATCAAAATTGGGGTAACTATTTTATGACTTGCAAAGATATGTCGAAACCACGAAACAGTCAGCTTTTTTCGCTATTTAGTGTGTTTTATGCTAATCCTTCACTTAACCAGCGTTCGTTTTTATGACTGTTACCTTTCTGAGAAGTTACCGTAATCTTAAGATAACTGTTTTTAGGTTTAAGCTAACAAGAGAATCCCAACTTACATGTCTAGTTTTCGAGGAAATTGGGTCAAATTTTCACAGGATTCAGTACAGAACTTTTTTTATTGAGGAACATTTGGAGAGCGAATTTGGGATTGTTTTTTTTTTATAAAATTAAGCATGACTTACTCAAGCTATCTTCTGCGACGATTTGATGGAAATCATCTGGGAAAAAAGCTCAAGTCGCAAAGGTTTAAATGAAGTGCGCTTGGATTTTCCTCTCATGTACAGCATTCTGACTTTGGATTGTTCTTACTAGTTTTAGGGTAACAATTTCGCTCATCTTAATTGTAATTCTTTGGAATGCTGAAGAGATTTTAATTAATTTTCATGTTAGTTGGATGAACCTCCGTTGGCAGTTTTTGTTGTTGTCTGCCTAAGTTGGAAAGTTGTATTAATTACCGTTGCTTCCCAATTGTCTGTTGTAAGTTGTACTGTTAAGCATAGTCCATTACTACGTTTAAGTTGTTGCTTAACTTACTGTTCTGAGTCAACCAAAGACTTTTAACTGATCTCTCTCAATTCTTAAGACATCGTAAAAGCTGTGATCATGTTGGGTTTTGCTGAACCGGTATAATTTCCTTCTCTTCTGCTAGTAAATCTTTAACAGGATCTGATACTTTTGAGCTTAATTCCTGTGGATCTTTCCTCTTGCCTTTTATAGTAGAAATATTGCATCTGTGTAATGGTGAAAAAGAGATTTTGATGTCAAGACTTTAGTTTTATTTAATGAATTCATCATCACATTCTGCATTTTCTGCTGTTTTCAAACGATTGAAGGCAAGTATTTTATTTTATTTCAAGTAGTTTTTCATCACAAAATAAAATTGATTTGATAACGAGGCGATTAGAGAATTGTATTCCTACCCTAAATTTTGATTTATTCTATTCTGAAATCTTTCTTGCCAAACTTTCTAGAAAGCTAATATTGATGATGCTTGCGTTTTTGAGTTTTTACACTTCTGACGAACTTGTTATCAACATAACTTCGAGAAAGCGCTACGTTTTACCAATAACGATAGAAATGTTCTATTTTTGATGGAAAACGTGCATAAAGATGGAGCTATCAGTAATTACTAGCATATTAACCTTGTGCTATTCATCTTTTGCATGAGCTTAACGCTATCTTTAATTGATTAGCATTATATTATCTCTACCTTTTTGCTCTACCTTGTTGGTGCTATGATGCTCTAGTTTAGTTTCCTTCCCTATGTCAAATTAGGACACATACGTAGTAGATTGCCCACCTATACTTACTTATATGGAGATTTAAGTAATCAAAGGATGCCTTCAATAATTCATTTAGTATTAAATGTGTTCGGTTAAGATCTACAACCGATATTTAGTTGAAGAAATTGTCAAATTCTGGGAAGAAATTCCCTTGCTGTCATCCTAATTTGTTTTCAAACGGTTTTTTTCATTGAACGTCTAGAAGAGATATAATTTTGCTTTTCAAGTCCTTGATGTCTTTATTACGGAAAAATTATTTTCTTGGTACTAGCCTTGAGCCAAAATGTATCGTTTCATAGGCTAGCAAGTCCTCACGTTCTAGCCGAATTTGCTTGTGGGTCATGGTTTTTTCTATAATTTTTATGTCTTGGCTTTAATTTTGAATGATAAGAATTTGCACAAATGCGGCCAAAAGTTTGATCAATAATTCCCCTGGGGAGGACACGTGCGACCTATAACAATGGGTAAAAAGCTTTTCTTGGTACTGGTGCCGGATATGTTGACATTGACCAGGTAACTCCTTCACTCTGGTGAAGTGCGCTAATTAGGAATTATCCTTCTGCGTTTACTTTAGACATACATAACATATAGCAAGATTCATGTTCTACTTCATTAGGATGTTGTCAAAGTTTGTGGTTAAAAATTTGATTGTGGAATGGTCTGATAGCCGCACCTGTAAGAGCATTTTTTTTTCTGTATAATCGATCTTATTTCTTTTGACATAATTTTCTCTTGCGAGAAAATGAAAGTTCCGTGTAGCTGAATACTTACTCGAATATCTTCGATATCCTTCCTATCAGTTTGGTTTTGAAGGTTTTTCTTATTTTAAAGATTCTGCTGAAACTGTTTAAACGTTTTCAGGCTGGATAGTGTTGTTCAAATTATGTTTAATCACACTAGCTTGGCCATGTTTTCAATTTTCCCCCCTAAATTTTAGTCACACCAGACATTGTACTCCTAAATTTTGGGTACACCAGACATTGTACCCCTGATGTATGTCTTCGGTACTTTCCTTGTCATCTTCATTCTTCGATGTTTTATCCTGTTAATATTAAAATCTCTTTAGAATTGTGAAATCTCGTGAAGTGTTCTTTGTTAGAACGAGTTGTATTGGCGGCCAAGATCAGTGTGTAAAATTGATACGTTGATCACAAAGGTCACGTCACAGTCAGTTGTACACGATATTTTATATAACTGAAGTAAATTTCTTATCATCCCACACTAATGATAAAACAAAGAACTCATAAAAACAAAATTGTTGCTCATTTAATTTTCTGTGTGCCGTTCGTTTTTTAACTATTCATTTTATTTTGAAGCTTCAGGATTGGTATTTTACGAGCCACAAAACTTCCTTAAGCGTAATAATTGGACAGGTTCTAAGCTTTTAATAATATTGGTTTGTCAGAGGTTTACATGTTCCGAAGTGTTGAAATTGAATGGTTAGCTGTCGTATTTCTCGATATTTTCCTTCCAGTGCAGCTTGTAATTTCAAACGAGTGTTTAATGTTGGTCAGTTACCGTAAGTCCGAGCGTTTTCACACTTTAATTGCTTGGACTAGAGCTTTCTATGTTCATGTACTTTGTGCAGTTCATTGGTTTATGTGTGAAGTTGAAGATGTTGAGTTCATAAGTTAGAGAAATTATAGTAAGGTTCTAATTCCAAGAAATTGTGTGCAACATATTCGTGAGAGCGGGTTAGTTAGCTCTAGATATCTATTAACGTCTTGGCAATCAGAATTTCAGAGAGCGAAAACGTCTTTCTTACTTCACATTGCTCGTCTAGAGATGATTTGGTCAATTGAGTTCATTTCAGCGAGACCTCTAATTCCAATTACGTGTGCGTGGTGAAATTACCAACAATTCAATGTGTACTTCAAAAAATCCAATTCTGTCTCGTCCTGGATAAAGCGATCGCTTTAGATATGCTCGAAGTTTCACGTTTCCATTTAGAATTTTATACGAGGTACAGCTGTTGTACAGAGGTTATAGTGCCAGTTTAAACTTGAAATTGCGTTGGTTACTTCTATTATCCTCTACTTTCAGAACGTAAAAAATTCGTTCTACAAATAGAAGCAGCAAACTTCACATAACTTTTATTCAGCAGTAAGTACAAACATGTAAATGACAATATTCTACATCATTGAAAAAACACCATTCACCGTGTCTGCATGAAAAAAATCGAAATACGCTGAAAGAGTTCCAACTTCAAATTAGGTAGCCTACTGGTAGACTCGCTTGATTATATCTTCATCCCGAAGAATTCATTAGAATGCAAAATCATAAAATGTATCGACATATTGGCATCAATGAAATATCGACTCGTCACCCCCGTGCGTTAAATCCGATACAGTGTTCGTCTCCACGTATCACATGTCGGCACCACATAAATTGTAATAATGCCATTGCATGGAAAACCTACGAGTAGGACACTTTGACACAAGAAAATATTCTTGGCACAACAGAACGAGTAAATATCGATGTGTGAAATTTCACCTTTCACGAACAGTTAACTTCGTCTACCGTCAGCAAGATAAATAACTCTGACTCCTTAGAGTCTCGCCAATATTCACAAAGGTGTTATTCTTTGGAAAAAGTTCATGCAATTCAACTGAAAATATCCAAGAAACAAATGAACTGCACATGCCGACTACTACTACACAAACTGAATAGTAGCCTACATCTCTGAGAAATGGCGAGAAAAAAAAATTGATGAACCCTTTCTTAAGGCTTGTTACAGACGTCGCGTCATGTTGAAACTAAAACTACCCTATTATTTACATTACTATCAACAAGTAAGTACCAGCTGTACATATCACAGAACAAACTACGGTGCACACGAGAAGGCAAGTTATTTTGGATGGTGATGAAGGCAGGCAAGCGATGGGAAAAGGCACTGACATGATGTAGATGAACTGATGAGGACCTTATAATAAGAAAAGCAAATGGAGCTGGTAAATGAAGAATGTAACTGGCAATACTTTGAAGTGCGCACCATTATATCCCCAAAAACGATGTAACATTTTGACAAAAAACTAACAGTTTACTTCCATAGCTCATGAACAATCTTGTGAGTCGAATCATTTCCGATTTCATTATAATTATAGGCACTGATGGCTTATAACTTTATATTCCCCATTCAACCACTGCAGCAACACCAGACGATATTAGGAGCAGTGATTTGCTGCAACATGTAAATAGTTATAGTTTTCAGCACCTAGTTACGTAGGGATTCATTAATTATAATTCAAAGAAAGGAAGGATGATGACACCATTTAGTATCGAGTGAAAGGAACCCGAAATCTAAACTAGGTGTGTTCCGGCAAGGATCCCCTGCACAAATATTCATTACGTTGAGAAGTAATGTTATAAAACAAGATAAAAGTTGAGGAAGAAAGTCGGAGGTGTTGAAAAACAGGACAGCAGTAAACCGAAAAAAGGCGATTCTTAACAAAGCAAAAAAAACCTTCATTTTATTGAAAAGATGACCTACCTAATACTCAGCTCGGAACCTCACATTTCCTCCTC
>JACJUY010000851.1:42100-106145 GCA_014220935.1 Platorchestia sp. MABIK | reverse complement strand
CCCCTCCACCCCCAGGTAGTACTAATTCTCATACATACAATAGTTGAATCCCCCTGAGAGATGATACATGGATAATTTCTGCAGAGTAATTTTCATTTCATGACACGTTGATGAACCTTAAAAGACGGAAAAATCATTTCTTAAAAAATTAGTCCCGGATTTCCAAAACAACTATTCGATTTCTTTCTTCACACAAAATAAATGAATAATTATAATACAGAGAGGGGAAGGATGATGACACCATTTAGTATAGAGTGATAAATCCCTTTGATAAATACTAAATCCCTTTCAAATATTATCCCTTATCGTATCCCTTTTGATAAATCTTACTTCGAGTGGCTGATTTAACTGACGTTGGTGATAATTCAAGCATCTTTTAAAACTTTGAGGAATTACTTGAATTAAGTCACTGGATGTTGAGTGAAGTGGGGATGAGCATGATGTGCAACAATACTAAAGCCTTAGAATTAATATTATACATATGAACACATGAGGCAAGAATAATTATTATTCTACGGAAAAAAAGCAAAACACTTTCCACTAATTCGAAACGAAGACCTACTAACTAACTGAGAAGAAGTTGATATTATTAATGGTCTTTGTAATCGCATTTATCCCTTTCAAATCACTCGATATGACAAATCAGTAGAACACAGTTTTAGTTTGTGATGACCCAATCGTAAACAGTGATAAACTAGCTTACAAAACTTAATACAAGCACTAAAATATGATGCCACAGCATCAGGAACGACCTCTGTCAAACACGTCCAGAAAGAACTTGATTGCATTTCAGGTTCATTGTAAAAGATTCAGAGCTCACTATTACTTAGACAATCTTAAAAATGCAATGCGAATTTAAAAAAAGCATGGCGAGTCAATAACTTAGAAATAGGAGGAAGTCTCTTAACCTAACGATCATATGGATAGCCCTGAAAGAAGACTGAAATTTAAACCTAACGCTTCAGCATCTACGCTCGCACATTAAAACTCCCATACTGACTAACCAGCAGTTAAAAATCTTTGTATCGAACATTACGAACGAGAATTATGGTGCAATTCATGGTAATCATATCTACCACGAAGAAGAAGAAATTAAAAGATAAGTTAATGTCCGGATCGAAAAAGTAGTACACACATATATGACCGCAATAAAATGAATAGAAGGAAGCTATGGAAAAACACTGAACGGTTAACAAACTTGTCTCACTGTGCTTAAATTACTCCTGACGACGTGAAAATTTTAAAATTTAATTTGAGCCGAGTTGGACTCAGCTTAAATTAGTCGGATTAAGATATTTTTTCAAGTGACAACCTTTCTACAAATAAATCCACGTCCTCCACGTATTTTTCCAATCTTTTCGACATTTAAACGAAAGGGCTTAGTCTATTTAGAACGTAGTACATAAATCTCCCGGGGAGAAAACTCATTAATATTGTACTATTCTACGTACCCATGTCTCCAGAGCACTAGTAACAACGTTGTTTTCTGGTAACTTTAGAAAAATGGAGGCCCAATTTCACCTTTGCCATAAAACGTTGACAAGAGGTCATTCTATGGGCTCAGGTTCGTAATTTCTTCCAACGTCTGATTGGTCCCCCATGCAGCCACTGTCAACTACGATAGTGAATACGAATCTACAAAATTATAGACTAAACAGTTCATTTATAGGTACCTTATTAATAATTTGTTAATTTATAAACTATACCTATCTAGATTGGAAGTCAACGTAGAAATTTTCCGGCCCATATTTTTTTCATGGACAGGAATTTTCACGGACAATATTCTTTTTGTTCTTGGTGGGATTCTTTCTTAGTAGAAAGAGCACTGATGCTTTAATATTAAAGTTTGAGCTAGACCGTGACTTAACATTTTTCATCCAGCCCTACCACATCGGAACACAGTCTTCTTCATAGATAAAACATTTATGTTCTAAACAAAAGAACTGAAGCCAGGAAGAGGAGCTCTGGACCCAGCCATGTTGTTCATGATAATTTGTCCTCCGTTGAGGCTCATTACGGCGCTGCCCTCGGCTTCGGAATCGGTGTAGCTGGAGTAGTTGCGCAGGGTTGTCGGCTTCTGGCGCTTCCACGACTGCCGCAGCGTATCGTTCACGTTGGCATAGTGGTTCACAAAGCTTGCTGGTTCCGAGTGCTGCTCGCTCTCAACGTCACTCAGTTCAGATTCCTGGAAACAATGACATGAGTCAATCAATCTAAAATCGTTTGATCTATGTACCTGATGATATAAACTGATACTCATCTTACTATGCCGAGGTTTGTGGGTTAGATTAAGGATTATTACACAATAATTTTTAGCCCAAAAATGGTTATTACCACCTACTACACGCTTACCCATCAAGACATCGTGACCCAAAAATACTACAGGGATGCGATAAAGTCAGTGGACGCGGCTAATGAGACACGCAGAGTGTATTACCAGCACAAGAGAGAAAATTCTAATAACCATTTCTAAATTATCCTACTTCTAGTACAAATTCTTACAATCTGCACAGTACATTTGAAGTTAAGTTATAGGCTCATCCTGAAAATTCAGTCCTTCGAGAATCCTGCTACGCCTGAAGGCTGAACTAGTGAAGTTGAAACAGGTCGGCACTCACGTGGGAGTCGCTGGAAGATATGTCTGATGGCTTCTCAGTGACGTCACTGGAGTCGGTAGCGGCGCCGTTCCCGCTCTTGAGTGTCTCGTCATCGGAGTAGGCGAGGGAGGCAGGGGCCGGTCTGGGTGGCGCCTTGCCTACAACCACGGCTGCTGCAGCTCCAGAAGGCCCCGCTATGCTGAGAGGGCCAGTGCGACGGCTGCTCGTGCTCCGACCTGATCATCACGAGACGGGTTCGTTAATGAGAAAAATGTAGTATGCAATACGACGCATGGTAATACACGAGGAAATAATTTTTTTTGGATTTCCAAGAAATTTTAAGTTTTAGCCAGCGCTGGATCAACTATAACTTATCACATTTGATAAAAATTGGATCCGGACATAAGACCAAGGACTTCATCTTATCCGTGATGGAAGAGTAAGTAAGACTGCTCATCAAAAGGGTCTGTTAAAATCTCATACTCGAACGAATTTACCGAAAATCCTTCAGCCTCTCTCACGTGCGGATGAAGAGCGTTTCCTAAGTACGACAGTGACTGACACCACCTCGTGAATCACACGAGCATATGACCGACTTAAGAACATAAGGGTGCTTCAATAGTGAGAAAATTCACTTAGATGGGATTAAAAATTTTAATTTCTTTTTCAACAAGAATTAAGTATTTGTACTGGGAAACCATTTTCTTCAATCAAATTGTTAGGTTTCCTATAATAAATTCCATGCTTTGCTATAACTGAAGATGCTATGTGAGCTAAAGGAGACATTTTGCGCCAATGTGTGGCAGACGAAACAATAGAACATAAAGCTTCTAGCTCAGGGATCAACGAGTAAGTTATTGCGAAATCCAGCTCAAAAACTTATTGCAACCAAACTCATAACAATGAGGCTCAAATGAAAATTTTCAAAGCTTTAATTTCCGAGCGATGAGTTTGGGGAAACATAGCAGGTGGTTGCGCAAATTCATACACAAGCTTGAAAGCAGTAATTGGTCGCGCTGCGATAAGACACAGTAGCGTAACACATTAAATTACAAGTTAGTTTAGGCCCCCTTAACCACAACTAAAGTGTTGGCAAGAGAGATAGGGGAGGAGGCACTATTAAATATGGAATTAAGGGAATGAGGAATCTATGCACAAGGTGTGTTTCCCACACCCTTCGCATGGAAACAGTATGATTTAAACAAGCAAGAAGCTAGATTAATTAAACAAGACGAAGTTGAAAGAAGAACGTAATAAGTGATGAAAACAACAGCAGTGAACTAAAAAACGAATCGATAATAAGTAAAAACATTTTCTATTTAAACAAGAGGAAGGGCTTTTAAACTTTCACCTCGAGACCTCCCATTTTCCCCCTTGGGGCGCTAATTTTCACAAATACTGTATAATAGTTGTAAAAATCGTTTAACTTGAAACGTGTCTCGGATATGTGTAGCTAAAGGAAGAGACGTACTGCCGAGGGTGCTGCGACCAAGCGTGCTGCGCGGCATGGTGGAGCGCTTCCCCAGCGTGCCGTGGTGGGCAGAAGTCATCGTGCCCGTGGGACGGAGCTCGAACGTCGAGAAGTTGGTCTCGTCGCATCCCAATGATTCCTCCAAGGATTTGTTTTGGGCCTCTTCTGAAATGAAGCATTATTTAAGTAACGAATGAAGTTCTATAAACAACCTAACATAAAAACCGACTCAGTACGAAGCGAGATGCTCATCAGTACGAGAATTTTCAAGAAGAGATTTGCACCGAGTTCGTACTGATATTTTTTCCTTCCTTGTCACTCAAACTCATTGAACAAATATGGTGGACAACATTCTTCCCTAGTGGAAGTCAACTTTCTTCAATTAACAACCTGCATAAACATTTTTCACCCTAGAGAAGACCTGTTAGCAGTTTTATTTGTTCAATCAACTACTTGCTCGGAAACACTACAGCGGGATGCTCTTTCAAGCCAAAATTGAAATCATCTAAAATTCAACGGGTAAAAATTATTTGAAACACACAAGGCATCCGCTTAATTTCTTTCGCTGTATTTGAATGCATTATTTCATTATCTGAAGACATAAGAATAAATAAGTGTAGATGATCGTATACACATCAGATGAAATCAGGGAACTAAATAAATATTAAGCCGATGCCCAGATATTCTCGTATAATTATTTCATTTGACGTTGAAACGAAACTCGAATTGTCACATGTGCTGATATTTTGGAGGAATTTTTGACAAAACGGTGCGATAACTTAGTGCTGTGCCGCTAAAGATTTTGCAGTGCAGAGGTCTTACTCTTTAATCTCTTGAGTCGGATCACTAAATTAGCAAGTAGATCAACAAACCTACAAGTAAGAACTTTCATCAATAACGCTTAATGACCTAAAAAATTAGTCTAGGCACAGCACACTCAGTTCACCAAAGGCGACCGAACTGGGTATCTAAGTTAAAGACAAAGGCGAGTAATGTAAAGAAAATGGCTCGTAGCTAAGTAGTATAATTATAATTATGTGAGAGTAGTTCTCAGTATGTGATAACAAAGCACGTTGTCCACTATATGTCTACATATTACCCTCTGCGTGAAGTAAAAGAGGAAAATAAAGGAAAACTCAGCTCTATTCAACAAGTGAATGAGCGTTGTCGATTTAAAAAGCAAAGGCAAGCACACAAAACTTTTTACTGAGTCGACACTCACCAAGAAATACTTTAGCACTCGACACAAGCATTTACACTGATTTTCTACCATGAGGAGCGAGTCTCCAATACTCAAAACCAACTTCCCTGCGATAATGACACAACAAATTGACGGCGGGAAAAGGGCGTAACACTTGAGAAAATACATACAAAAGGAACACAAAAACACCAGCGTTTACATTGCGATTCAAGTTGTTCTTTTAGAGGGTAAATCAAGGTTCTCAATATGAAAAACGACCTCATATAATTTTCCATCGTGAACATGAGATTAATTTCAACACGGTAAGTCTATAAAAGACCATTCTGAAAACCGAATGATCTCAACGTTATACAGCTTCCATACTGAACTTACAAAGCATTTGTACAGCATTTAGTGGTCCACGAAGTTTGTATTGGAGTTAGTTAGGGAACAGCACGGAGCAGATCGACCGCTATGGAATTCGTGTGAGTACAAGAAAATCGAGGAACTGCCGGCCTCATTAATTAAGCGAAAAGGAACAAAATAGCAAAGAGCATGTTTCCCGATATCATTAATGAGGGAATATTCTGATTTTGAAGCAGGTTTGCGTAATTCAACGAGAGGATCTAAATTGTGAAAAACTGAGTTATATGAATGGAATAAAAGATACAATAAAAAAGTAGAAAAACTGAGCGAAAACTGAATGAAGTAAGTGCTACTATAAATAAGAAGTGGAAACAGTGATTTTGGAAGACTTATGCATGAAGGAACTCAAATATCAAATAGTTTGACCGGTGATGATAGTAAATGTGTAATTTTTCAAACTGTATACGATAAAATCTTCGTACATTTTTCTTTCGCACCACAGAAGTAGTTTACACCTGCATTCATGATGGTTGAGCGTAGGTTGGTCGAGCTAAAATTTTGGATACTCGAACGCAAAGTTTTAGGACAATTTAACCAAATAATTTATAACAGTGAAATAACTCTGATACAACGCAAATTTTTTGATTGGGTTGAACACTGAACAAGTGTTAAACAATTTCAATTAAATTTTGAGCAAACTTTAAGAGGTTTAACAAATATTTTATTTGTCGAAGCGGCAACTTTTAACACAAGAGAAATGGCTTATGGCGATATAAGCGATTTCCACTATAGGTTCAAAGCAAACTTATTACATCTAATCGATCATTCTAATTGCAATTAAACGTAAATTTTACTTTCGTCGACAGTAAATATTTTCCAAGGTTAAGTATACAAAAAGTATACTTGATGGGAGATGAGGTGCATGAGCTAGCAAGCAAGAAGCTAGCACAGATTGCAGTTATGTACAGAAGCCAGACAACACAGCTATAGCCACCCACGCACCATGCTGCTGTCAAGCAACAAACAAAACGTCAAACAAAGGAAAACGGAATAAGTGTGATGACTTACGAGCCAGCAGCTCCTCCACCACACCTGTGTCACAAACCACCAAACTTTATTCAGTTACACAAGAGAAAGAAAACGGAACGAACCGATTTGCAAACACGATAGATGATCAGTGAAACATAATTGAAGAGTAAAGTACACTAAAATAACTATGAGTCAAATAAAGTTGAAGGCAAGGTGGAACGTACAATACTCACAGAACTTAGACGGTTACGAACACATCAGAATAGTGGAAGGTGGGTTAAATGTGTGCTTTACAAATGCGTTCGTGAACAACAATAAAATGTAAAAAAGACGACAAGAAATAATTTAATTCTGTTTCACATGTATTGAGCATGTAGTATGGTTTGAATAATTCAAAATACTGAGATCTACATTAAGTCACTACTTTGAAAATTATTAAGCAGATGCAATTTATGTAAAAACATAATGTTAACTGAATGCCACTCTCAACTTGAGAAACTAAATGATAAGCGGAAACTTCAAAAATTATAATTGTTTACAACGAATACGATAACGAGCTAAAGTTCAAACGCAAATTTATCACAACTCTATTTTATGTAGCATAAAATACGAGCTTAAATTTCTAAAAAACAAATGAAGAACAAGGAAAAACATTGATGTGATTTTGTAGGAAGCGTGCAAAGCAATGAGCTACGGAATTTCTGTTCTTAGTTAATTTAAATCTCATTAAAATATATGAGAAAAGCTCAGGCACAGTCTTCCATGTTTCTTCTCTCGTCCCTGATGATTGAAACACGTAAGTGAAATCTTGCTTCCAGCTTAGATGCATTAGTGCAGTGAAGTAGGTTACAACATTGTTTTCTTTAAAGCTTGGCATTTTAAACATGTGAACTACATGGTATGAAAGAACTATCAATGTATTTCGGCTATGCATTCAATTTGTGCTCATGGAATGCTGAAATCAGTTGGTGTAATAGAAGTAGAAGGTTATTTCAATATTCACAAGGAATGTAACAAATGTTTCGTCAAATGTTATCAATTACACGAAATGAAAAACCTACAGCTTAGATAAATACTTGATAAAAAGAAAAGAAAGCTATTCAGCAACATATTAATTCACTAAAAATCTTTAATAAATGGTTAAGTTTAACGTGAAACTGTCATAAGTTAATTTTTTGTAGAGACAGAAAAAAGTCAGTTCATTCAGGGCAGGGCAAGTGGACCTTACACAACCCGAGTGTGCAGTAATGTCAAAAGTCTAGTTTCAAATTTAAAAAATCGAAAGATGTGAAAAATACAATAAAACATGCGATAAATGAGGCATTTGTTTGTAACTTCATAATGTTTTTAGGTGCACTAGAAATCATCGGCTAATTTCTGCCATGGAGGTCTACTTGAGTTTTAAAAACCCCAAGTTGAAGTTAGTGATGAAAAAATTGTTTTACTTTCGAAGCAGAGAGCAGTGTAGGCAATGCTGTTATGAATGATAAAAAGAACTCACTCCCTAAATGTAGACTTGATGATTAGTATAATCTGTACAAAATATATAACTTTTGAATGGTTATGGCTACTTCGAGATAGAAGGGAGATTCATCTTCACCGAGGTACGCAGGCAGTACAAAGACAGTATGGTCCAACAATATTCAAGCACAGCCCAAATTGTTCAGACCGCATACCTTTTCAAGCCTAAAAACAGCATTTTTTTCTGCATAACATTCATTAACCCTAATTTCACATAATATTCTGAAGTACATGAAGAACAAGCGTAAAAATTTTGGGTGATTTATTACAAGATTTGAAACCATAAAAATCGATGTGAAATAAAAAGATAAAAACGGCTGAAAATAGAAACGAATCAGTAACGTTGCTTCTTCAACAACTTGCAGTATGTTAAGCTAATCTATCAGTAATCAGTGACATTTAATCAATTAATCTGACCTAACAGTACTACTCACTCCCCCTAGTCAATTCGTAAGCAAATTGTAAGGCTTCAGCACGAACGTGGTTTATTCTTCGGTAAAATTACTGATATCGTGTAGTGTAGTTCACGGCATTCCGTAAAACTGAGTTAAATTACGACCATTTGAGGTGAGAAAATTAGCCAGTCGGCCACGAAAAATGTCCTAGAGATATGATCTATGGCCGAAATTGAAAAATCAAATACGTTCCTAACTATAGCAGCTGTTTCTTGAGAATGAAGTGCGTAAATGAATATGAATTTGTCAAGGTGAACGGTATCTAAGCATTTGGACGAGAATTCAAACCTATTCTTAAGAAACAACTAACAAATTCAAAGAACAAAAAATTTGTCTATCTTTTAGCACTCAACGTACAACGTGGTCAGATGAGGTACAGCAAAATGTATATTTTACTCCTGAATCAAGAGTTCATTTCAATGAATCTGATGGCAGAAAGTATATCTATCTAGAAAAAGTAATAAATTTTCACTAAAATATTCAGAAAGTATTTAGTTCAAACTTCGATGACGGTTGCATTTGTGTTTGAGAGATATCTGCGGAAGGTGCTAGGCCTTTGGTACGAATACAAGGTTGGATCCAAGTATCTGTATCTACAGCACTCTCAGAGGGACACGTCTTTTCTAGATCAAGAAACTCTTTGCGTAAACCCGAGATTTCTATGCAGTCCAATTCTTCGTAAACAAAACAGTAATGACCAACGTTGAACAAGAAAACATGAATGTAACGGATTGACCACATCAAGGCCTTCATTAACTATTAAGAGAAATTGCATGCAAAACTTCTGAGGAGAGAGCTAACGCTAGAAATCTTGAAAGTGACTCAATTGTAAAATTTCTCAAGGTAGAAGAGCATATTTCCTTAGGAAATTAAAAAAATTTGGCGTCATCATGGAGCAAAAGAAGTCGAAGTGTAATATATCGATGCGGGAGAACTTTACATGAACTGTAAAATAGACTTCATCATTTTTGTTCATCAGTCTTATTTATCTTTTCATTTAATTTCTTTAGGGTTTTTTTCTACTATTAAACATTTACATTAAATTAAAATATCGCATACTATCATTTCACTATCCTTCGAAAACGTCTAAAAATTATTACATTTATTTATTCTACAAATATTTATGAAAATCTATGCCATACTACAATTAACGAATGTAATGCAAAAAAAATCGTTTTCATGCTATAAAATGTTCACGTTCTCATCAATTTTTAAGGCATGGTAATATGATGTTTGCGTTAGTAGGTGCCAAGTTCTGGATTTAAATTGTGCCTTAAGATGTTACTGAAAACTCCGACTTGATGAAATAAATATTCTAAAAAAATAGTTCAGAGTAGTGGATTTTGAAAGTAAGTTAACCATCACAGCCAAAATTTACTTACGCTTATACTTGTAGGTTTTGCTCTTGACACAGAGAGTAGCGATGACGATGATGATAAGGACGATACTAACGGCGGCGAGGGTGACCATGAACCAGGTCTGGTGATAGAACGGAGCAGCCTGCAGGTACCCGGTCTCCAGGTACACCTTGCTTGGGGTCACGATCTGCGGTGATGCAAACGAGGAACATTACAAGCCAGTTATGTTCAGGTACGAGCTGGTCATGCCTAATTACAAGACAGTCATACTCAATTCCTAGCTAGTGATGTTCTAAATGTCATCTTTAACAGCCATGCATTGAATTTTTGTGCTTTAACACGTTAACTGCGATGAGTTAAACTGAAGTTCCATATTCAATTAAAATTTTTAGTCAATTGCAGTTAGCAATTTTTAAAAAACAAATATTTATTGGATCATGCCTTTAATTAGCTTTCATTAAGTATTTATAAAAATTTAGTTAGTGAATGCAGGTTGGTCAGAAGCATTATGAAAAACCCATGTGACCACCGGTGAGTCCCTTTGCAGGAAACGTGCTAATGAATGTCTGTCGGTGTTTGCGCTAACGAATTGATGACTGTGAAAGTGTTATTCTGCTTAGAGGATAGCTGGTGGTTGGCGCCACGGAACTTGATAAGCAACCCAAAACTGGACTACTCTGTGCTATATTTTACTTCATTTCAATTGAACGTGCGGTTGCTGCTGAATAAAATAATACGGTATTTAAGCTACAGACACTCGATTTTCGTATGCTTTACAACGATGAACCATGAATAACGCACATAAACCTATTGCGGTAATACTTTTAATAGAGATAAAGAGATTAAATTATAGTTTAAGCCTCCCTAACCGCCAACACACGCGTTCCAAAGAGAGGGAGAAGGAAAACACCATTTAGAATGGAATTAAAGGAAACACGAAATCTTGCACAAGGTGCATAGAAACAGTAAGTTGAGAAAGAAGTTCCTGAAATAACATAAAAGTTAGAGAAGAAAGTAAAGGTGCTGAAAAACAAGACAGTAGAGAACCGGAAAAAGATGGTCTGTAACCAAACAAAAACCTATTCTTTTTCAACAAAAAGAAGGCCTACCTAACCTTTACCTCGAAACCGCACATAATCCCCTGGGAGTGTTAATTCCCATACATACGATAATTATTTCATCCTTAGGGGATACTTTCAATAGAACTAGGCTAAAAACGGAAAGAAGTACCCTTACAGAAATCTAGGCAAAGACATGAGGAAAACGCGAGTGTTCACTAACGGTGAACAAAACCAGAAGGAAGGAATACTGCAATGGTTGTTTGGTATTCATGAGAAAAATTTCCTACAGAGCGATAAATACATGAAAAAATAGTGCTACTTACTTCCTCGTCGGCGAGTGCGGGATAGCTGATGCCAAACTTGTTATAGGCGATGACCCTGAAGGTGTAGCGAGTAGAGGGCAGCAAGTTCTGGAAACTGATGGTGTACTCCTCCGCCTCCCCAGACTCCGTCTTCATCAACACCTCCCACTTCAGCGAGTCTGCCATCAAAGTACAGCACGTGTGAGGAAATTGGTTCTCCAGGTCCGTGTCTGGAAATTACACATCTATAAATAGCTCAAACTTCTGTAAAAAAGAAGGGAAAGCAAGTGTGAGGAAAATTGTTTTCCAGGTCCGTGTCCGGAAATTACACATCTATAAATAGCTCAAACTTCTGTAAAAAGAAAGGGAAGCGAGTGTAAGGAAAATGGTTCTCCAGGTCCGTGTCCGGAAATAACGCATCTATAAAGAGCTCAAACTTCTGTAAAAAGAAAGACTTAGCCGGCCTGGCATTATGGCACAAACAAAAAGGTTAACCTTCTTAGATCTCGACCTCAATAGAAGGTGACCCACAGTATACTCCCTTACACGAATAGAGTGTATCAAAACAGTATTTTTTGAGAGCGAACAATATCGTTTTGTATTATTTCATATCTAACGTTCGCAAATACAACTCCAGTGGCTTCAACATTGTTTTAAACAGAATATTGATCAGGAAGCCTCAATTTTTTTTCAGTTAATTAATTGATTAGTGTGTTGAGATATAAAAGTAGGTGAAGATCTAAAAGATCAAATATTTTTAAAAGAACACGCTGTAGGGAATAAGCGAGAGTCTCTACAAAATTTAAGTGGACCTCAGTAAAATTCATTTTTTAGGTACACCTTCAGGACACAAGTCTGATTCTGGAGCGAGAAATTAGCAGTCAAGTGATATTCGATAGTAAAATAACCTCCACGTCAATGTTGTCACGCCTACTAACGATGCAATCATTCCACAGCACTGAACTTGACAAAATTTAAGTCAATGTAAGTCAGAATCGAAAGTGTATTTTGCAACCTTGCCTACAACACATTGAGAAAAGTAATTCTTAAACGGTTTTGTTTTGCAGGTAATTCTCTTGAGGAGTAGTAAAGAAAAATAACCATTTACAACCCCCGGACACAGAAGACAAATCAAAGGGCAGCAATAATTATACGCCACAGTTTACAACTAATTTCACGATTCGAAAATGATTGCTATAAAGAAAATGTGTTGAACTGTAGTATAGCAATAAAAGGCGGAGGGTTTACTAGCAAAAATTTATAATGTACATGATAAAATATCGATACTTCATTTCAGTACAAACGTATTCTACAGCTTCGATTGAAGAAATCTTGAAAGACTTGTAAACGAAGACCAAATCTTGTTGAGTGTTCCTAAAATAAAATGCTGAGACGTTACCTGTGCAACCTGACAGGTGCACTATACAGGTCAGGATATGTGTGAGCTGGAGATCACCAACAACGTCAGCAGAATCATTCTTTCCTTTTCAGTAAGTGAAGAAGAAGAATTTTAGGGAAGATTTTCCACCAGGGTCACCAGCAAAAATGCAACTGCGGACCTTCAGTAAGTGATATAATATTACATAGAACTCAAACCTAGCACAAGCATATTTCTACACGCATGAAAGTCAACGACTAATATTTTCTTTGAACTGCATCACACAAGATTTTCAAGTACAACTACTATCCACTATACAGAGTGTCTACAAAAATTGTATCCACTGATTTTAAATGTATATAAATAATATTATGTATATGATCCAGTAACATCGTTCAAAATGAAAATCAGCTGCTGTTTTAAACGATGTTATATCATAGACACAAAATATTATTTATATTTATTTAAAATCAGTGGATACATTTGTTGTGGACACGTTTTTTACTCACACACAGTTGTTGCTCGCTTGCTTAGTTCGTCTCTTTGCCACGCTCTTAAGGATTTACGTCGGAAAATATATATGTTATGAAGAGACGATTAATTTGTCACACATTGGAATAGAGCTGGGTGTGCTCACTGACCGTATCTGGTATATGAGTTTCACCAGTGCACGAATCTAATCACGTCATTTTCGACGGGACGTGTACACTAGTTTTTGTTGTATACTTCACTTTTTGAGCCGAGCTTAGTTTTATTTTCATCTGGAACAATAACTTCCACAATACAACTAGAAAAAATAACTTCCATACGTCAAACGTAATCAATTGTAGAGCAGAATAAATCACTAGGGCAGCAGAAAAGATGAAAGTAAAGCAAAATCAATTCACAACGCGTTAAAATAATGATCAAAAATTGACTGACAGCCCAAAATCACACAAAAGCGTTCTGAAAATACATCAGTAATAATTTCATTATCCAATAAGGCCTTGGACTTAAGAATGCCAGATAATTAATTATCACTTGAGTAGAGACTAATATCATACTCTAATATTGACAAATTAAAAGAGAGTCCCCAAAACTGAGTAAAAAGTTCTCAAAGAGCACAATTGCAATATTGATACTGCAGTTTTTTGTTTAATAATTAAACCTTTCCGGACCACAAAATGACGAATGTAATAATTTTTTCGTGCATCAGACTATTTTAAAATATTACAAATGTATTCAATATCGTTATTTTTCTTTAATATAGGTCTGTCCAACACTCAGGAACTTGTTAGCATGGCTGTGGAAATACGAGCTTCATGTGAAGAGAATGTGACGGCCTACGGCAACGTAGGCTTGGAAATTAGCTGTGGGTGTCCTTTCTCATAGTAATCCTCTGATGGAGCATCACAAGAATATACATCGAAATAGATCAATATCAAATGAATTAAAAGCTTAAAACCGGCTGGCGAAGAACATCTACTCTGTCACGGATAACTTAGGAAGTTTAAAAGTGAAAAATTGATGATATTAATTGCTGAACTTCATAAGATTATACATTCAGAAAAAGTCTTCCAGTATACAGCACGCATGCAAAAGAATGCCGGTGCAAGAGAATCATGCTTGGTTAGAAGTGCAAGAACATCTAGAGCACAAGTTAGTGAAAGAAAACAGAGAGGAACGAAACACTGCTGGATCTGAATAACATTAAATAAATGTACATAAAAAATGCACAATAAATCATACCACAAAATGAACACCATCGCCTCATTCGGTGCCAAAATAATTTTCTCTTTTCAATAATAAGAGTTTACTTCGTTCACCATTGGGTAAATAAATTATCAAAACTGACTAACTATTACTTTTTATCAGTAAACTAGTTCGTTTGCACACAGTCGCTTATGGGACTGCATATTACATGACATAAGCTAGTTCAAATGACCAAGAACTTGTAAGCTTTCACAGCGAAGGACGGTCCACACCCACACAACTCACTTAAGTAGAACGTGGAGAGGTGCGAAGCTGCGGGAGGAGAAGTAGTGTGGCACAGTGTACAAGGAGCCGTTCGCAAGTCCACATTGAGTGCAATTAAAAAAAAAATTGCACGTAAGATTGAGGAAAATGAAAGTGCGTCAGTGCCATCAGACACGAAATTAAACCATTCATCAAGATATCACAAGAAGACTAAAACTAAAAAATTCGAAAAGTTGGCTGCGCCAAAGAATTTCGAGACAAAATTTTCGTGTTCACATCAGTTTTCCTACCAATGGAAGAAGAAGAAGGTTGATAAGCCTACTGGTATTGCAGCTCTAACCTTAACGATATGAAGGAAACCAAAAGTACTAGCAGCGAGGAATTTGAATGATTAAATTATGTGATTCTCTAACACTTTAGGAAACAAAACTAACTTAATGACAAGAGAAAATCTAATAAACTATAAACAGGAGCAGAAACGAAAGCACTCAGGTCAAAGTGGGCAGTTCGATAAGTTAAGAGAAAAAGAGAAAACAATGAGAAACCATGAAATTCTCTATACCATGAATTTAAACTACGGAAAACTGCGTACCGGCAATTTAGCTCAATCAAGACTTGTCAGTGAGAGCTAATTTGCGTAAGTAAGCGGACTTCAACACGAAGCTTACATGCCCAGCTTTACTCCGGGCCCTGCGGGATAATGACAACCGGAGGCGGAGGTATACGGTGCACATCCATCTCTACCTTATCCTACACTACGCGCTGCTAGTGGCAGACTCATCTTCCTTCTCTGCCTACCTTTCCTAGTATTCCCCTCAAAAGCTCCGATTTGATTCCGATGTCAGTCGTAGCTTAGCCATGAAATGCTTTTGTACTTGACATCATATTTCCGTCGGTGTATCCTTTTTAATTGCACTGACTTCGTTAACGGTAAAACACATTGAAAGAGTAAAGTAATTTCCATTTCTGGGGGTGGTAATCGGGTGGACCAAAAACTCCCTTGAAAAACTCATTGGCGCGCATTCAAACATATGAATTCTAGAAAAAAAAAAAATTCTCAGTACAGATATAAATTGATCTCAGAGAAGAAAAAAAAATTTTTCTCTGTAAAAAAATAAAACCAAGAGTTCAATGTACCAAAACTGCGAAATTTGCTCGAAACTTTAAGGTTTTGCTGTAATTTGTAATTGAAATATCATCTGAGAACAGCTGAATCTATAAACTTGCAATATCAAATAAATTTCAACTCATTGCCTCGGGAGGTTTTATTTTTCTCACATATTAATAAATAGGGTATGGAAAATAAAGCGACATACTCATCATAAGGCAATGACGATAGTTATTGATTTCCAATGAATAAACAAACCCAGGAGCGTTTTACCAAAGAACACTACAAGAGAGAGAGGAATATAAAATTAGTGACAAAAAATTAACAAAGAACCACAGGCCCCAAGTGGTGACAGAAGTGAAAGAAAAAACACTAAAGGAGAGTGAAATATCAGAGATATCATATAGATCTGAAAGTGAATTTTTAAAATTATAACGTGGCCGAAGACAACGCAAGAGAAAACACTCCTCGCATGCAGGAAATAGCTCAAGTACAACTCAAAATAGAGGTTCAAATCAAGGAATTAAGAGACGGCGTATAAAAACTAAACAAAATGAGACTATTCAGTCATTGGGACAAAAGCACTCACGAAAGAAAACTACAGCTCGCAGTCCTAATGCGTTCAAAAAGACTTAAGGACAGTTAACGAACAGACTCACGAAAATGACGACTACCAAATGATAACACAAACGCGCAATATTCAATTATTCAATAACATGAACAGACTAAACTAAACTTTCTGTGCAAAGAAAATCATAGAGACTCTACTGACGGACAGCACCTTAAATGATCCCTTTATACGATAATACAGTAAGTAAAATCAAACAATACTGACATACTCAGATTTGACGCAATCATGCAACCACTCGGTATGGCAATGTGAGGCACATCCCCGTAGAAGTCACTTTAAGTCACATACTGAGTGGATGCGTAAAATTGCAGTTCTTTTGGAAAATTTTCATGCAACAAACGAGTAAAATGAACAAGAACAACTCGGTCGAAAAATCGTTGATAAGATACGTGAGTGACCTCCGCAAAATTGAATGAAATCTAATTGAATGAAGTTAACAGAAGACGCTCACAAGCAAACCAACCGGGCTAATCCGTCTCTTAGAAGAAAGTCACAGTCTAAAAAATACCGAATAAAGACATTTTTCGCGGTTTTCTTCTTTAATAGGGATCCTTTTTGAGGTATAACCTTCAAAGTTCTCACTGAACTTCAATTGGGAAATATGGAGCACAACTAATTGCAGCAAAACTGACCTATACATATAGAATGAGAAGTTTACGACGGTCACGCTGAAGGAAATATGCACTGAAGATAACACAGAAAGCACACATCAGCTCCACAGGACCAGGAACCAAACTATGCGAGGGGATAAATCACCTTTGGTGCTGCTGTGATATTACTTACGAAAAAAGCCTCAAAATATACACCCAATTTACTACGAAAGCCCACACAAATTTTCAAGCAGTATCACATGAGAGAAAGTTCACTGCAATACAAACAGTAAGAAGTAACAAGTATACCAACGTTGAATCAGCTCAAGATCCTGGAAGACCAAGCACCGTTACTCATCAAGCCTCGTGCACCACGATTTCTGAACACAACTGCTATCTAGACTACTAACCCTAAAACACAAACCCTGGGTGATTTTCACCCGATAACTTTGACATAGGCATATGGTTTAGGGCTAAGAAAGGCGCGTTCGGCTACAGGAAGACACACAAACGCAGTTACCTGTGGTGCGGGCCTCGATGTAGTACCCGAGCAGAGGCATGGCGCCGTGGTGAGCGTTGCGCCAGTGGAGGGTGACGCTGCTGACGGTGCGGGAGAGCGTCACGTCGCGGGGCCGTGCTGGGGAGCCCGGCTGCGGGCCTGTGGTCACGTTCGCACTCACCTGCACACAACATGTCCCGTTGAGGCACACGCACGACTATTTTGCATGAGTGACATCCTGCCACCACACTGATCTGCAAATCTTTTAGTCACTATCATGGTAGTCATCATGACCGTAATCTTCCACAGATCACGTTAACCATCTTCCTCCAAACTGAAATACGTTAACACTTTTCCAATTCAAAAAGCTTTCAGAATTAATTAACTAACTGATCATTGAAATTTAATTTCGGCTCCTAGTGACAACCACACGCAATAAAAAATCCTACAGCTTTAATTATTCCTTAAACCTTGTTTGTTGGATCAACTGTGAGTCACTTATGCTTTTGTATTATTCAAAAACATTAATTGGAATTATCAAGCTAATCAAATATGACCAAACTGTTCATGACACGGTTGCCACCCAGCTCTAGATCCTCAGAGACCTACCATACAGAGAACAGCAGCACAAATATATGCAGTACACACCACACACAGCAGCACACGCCACGTACAGTGCACAGAAGCCACAACAGAGGAGACGCTCACCTTGGGCCCAAGTCCGATGGTCTGGGCGCGCACCGTGAACAGGTAGGTGACCTCCTCCTCCAGTCCCGTTACCGGCAGCTGCTCCCCCACCACCTTCTGCTTCACCTGCTTGCTGAAGCCTGGTGGGCATCAAACCAAGTTTACCTCTTCATACCCTCACAACAGTAGAATAACAAACATACATGTAATAATTTTGAAATTAACACAGTCAAGTAACCATCTAATAATGATTAGTTCCAAGTCACAATCGCATTTTGATTATACCGAAGTAATGGTCTTACAATAACTACATACACGTGGTAATTTAAAAACATGGTTGAAATTACAACTATAAAATAGTATTATGTTACTAGATTCAAAGGAACTGAATTATCATTATGATACTTTCCTCCGCATCATTGATAATATTTTTCCAACCCAGTCTTCCCATGGGGAAAATTAGTTAGGTTAGATCAAATAAGTTGATTTAAGCCACCCCATCCAGAACAATCGTATCCACAAGCGAGGAAGACACCATCTGGTATAGAAACGAAGGAATGTGGAATCTATCTTCATGGTGCGTTCCCAAAAAGAAGACTCTGTGCATTGAAGCAATAAGTTAAAAAAGAAGATGATGAAAAGATAAAGATGAAACAGCAAGGAAGGTTAGGAAACTGAAAGAAATTAAGTGTGTACGAAAGATTGAAATCCCGATAGCTTATTTACAGCTGAGGTAGCCTAACAGTATTTCACCTGGGAGCGCCAATTCGTATAGCATAGGATAGGTAAACCCACCTAACCTAAACCTATAAGCACTCCCATACCTCCTGAGGGGTGATAAATATGAATAACGGGATGAGAAAAAATGATAAACAATTCGAATCATCAAATAAACGCTCAGTATTTCTAAAGATCAAAAATTTAATAGTAACAAAAAATATTTATATCTACTTTTTGAAATTCCAAAAAAAAAACATTACCACCGATCTCAGGAGAATCGACTCACTCTCATCGACAGCAGCAGTCTCGTAGGTGACGAGGTAACCCACAATTTCTCCGTTGGGCTTCTGCGGCTTCTCCCACACGAGCCTGAGGCTGTTCATAGTGATGTCGGTGAAGTTGAGCGACGCCACGGGCCCAGGGATATCGGGCATAGTGCGGGCCTTCACAGGGTCCGACTTCGGCCCATCACCAGCAGGGTTGAAGCACAAAATGGTGATGACGTACTCGACGAAAGTGTCCAGGTAGAGCAGCTCGTGAGCGGTGGTGTCTGCACTCACCACTTCAACTTCGTCAAGACCTTCAGGCTCGGAAGACTGACGGTAGAAGACTTTGTAGCCGAGCAGCTCGCCGTTCAGATCATCATCGGCGGGCGGCTGAAAATCACAAATCAGTTTTGGTCAACATCACCATCGACTGTCAATATTTAAAATAGCTCCTACCACGCATCAGTAATCCTGCACGCATCAGTAATCAGAGCATAAGCGGCAGACGTTTTTGGGTGGGGAATAGGCGAGTACTATGGATAAATCGGGACAAAAACGATCAGCAAACTCAACAAAATGAGAATAATTCAACTGATGGTACAAAATTTAAAATCCTAATATGTCTCAAACTCACAAAACGTGGGAGTGAATGCGTTTGACGTTTAAATAGTCTTCGAGTTTCAGCTGAGTTACGCCACAGAAACATCTAGCATGAGGCAGTAAATAAGCAAATACTTAAAAAGGCTCGGAATGATTCATTTCTGAGAATACAGGGAATTACTATGAAGGTCGATTTATTTGTTTCTTGCTAGCAGTGCTGTGAGAAAAATTTACGGAAAACGGAAAAGACATGGAAAGACAACCTTTGGGACAAATAAGTATGATTATTATTTCGAAAGAAGAATTTGATGAAGCGTACCTGTCTTCCAACGAGCGTTGAGTTCTAATGGTAAGTAAATGAGCAACCCCCGTAAGCTCTCCGTCATTCAACTTCGAGGAAGCAACACCGAAAAAACAAATTTGAGACCATATTGTAATCGCGTTGCAATTCGGTCGGAAATAAATTAACTTTAGACCGAACTAGATGAACCTCTGATAGAAATTATATCCATCTCTTCATTACTGTCACTCGTTTTGGCACTACGCATATTTTTTACACATAGGAAAATGGGTAATTGAGAATGAAAAACACAGCTCACAGGAAAATAACGCACACAACTCTCTCATTTCCGGATTAGTTGAGTAAACGAGATAAACTTGGTCACCTCCACTACCTTACATGCTTGAGTCAGACTCAGTCTGAAAAATCACAGCCAACCACACCCAAGTGAGCGGCTTATCCCGCTGCAACAGCATCGATACCAAACAACTGTAAAATCAACTACAACGAAAGGTGAAAACGTGGGCTCGATAGATGTGCGCTCACCTCCCAAGTGATGCGGATCTCTGTGGAGGACACAGGCTGCACAGCGACTCTGAGGGGGTAACCTGTAGGTACGGCCTCCCCCACGTACACAGTGACCGGGGGCGAGGGCGGGCTGTTGCCCTGAGCGTTGTACGACACCACCTCGATCTCGTAGTTGCTGTCGCGCTGAAGGGCGAACGAGGCCGTCAATAATTGGATTTCTCAACACTCATTTTTAGGCGCGCATCGGATGCAATGCAACATCATCAAAGTAAATAATTGTGTTATGCATAAAGTTGAAATGAAGAAGGTGAAATTATAATTTTTTTGCTATTTGCATTGCAACCCTCAAGTTGAATCCGTCACCCAGTTACAAGGATTCATTTACCAGTCTCACTGTCACTAATCTATTCACTCGTTTAAATGCATGGTAGTGAACGACAATTCAGTTATTTCCTGACAACTCGACAGACATTAGGACATGAGAGGCACCTCGAAAAAAAAACCCTTGACGCACGAGACTAAATAAAAGAAACGCTCCTGTACAATATCAATATCTTCATGAAAGCAACTTACGACGCACATGGAACGCATGCAAGCTAATCAAACTGCGCTTTACATGAGCCCAAAAGGAACAGGCGTAATTGGACAAGGAGGGCATCACCTGCAGCTCCTGAAGCACGAGACTGGTGCCCTCCGTGTCCTGCAGCTCGCGGCTCTGCAGCTGCCCGAACACGCTCAGGCCGCTTGTGTCGTCCGTGAGTTGCTGACGGAAGCGGACGCGGTAGCCTGCCGTCACAGTGTCGCCCGACCACGCGTCCGGGAACACGGGCGACCACTCCACGCGCACGCTGTCCGTAGTGATCGGGATCACCTGCATACAACAAACGCTCAAATTTTTAGCCGTGAAATGTGTACCTCTGATGATGATTTTATAGAATGTTGGTATCAGTATTATTGGAGTACATAACAAGCATTCCGCACTTTTGTGGTTTTTGAAAAAATAATTTTGAAACAATCTTTTCAAGTTCGCAAGAGGAGCGCGCATGAATAAGGCAAACCTTGACGTCCTGAGGAGGAGCGGTGGGGGCGGCAGGCAGAGTGCGCACCTCCTCGCTCACGGCGCTCCACCCGCTGGGGCCGATGTCGTTGGTGGACTGCAGCCGGAACCTGACATACACGCACACTTTGTTAGACCACTGTAAGATGGTCCTTAATTGATCTATCCATATGCATACCGATGATCTTGTCTGTTTGTACAGTTACGTGCATACTTGGTTGTTCGTTTGTCACCGTGAACACTCCTTTCAGTTACAATATAGGGGAAGTTTAAATACCCTATCAGTTAGGAAATGAAGGTAAATTTAACTTCGTTTTCATGTTGCAAATAATTCAAGTCTTCACTATTGTGCCTGGAGAAAATCAAGTTCTAATAGGTATATTAATCGAGCGAGCTGCATTATTGCAGAGACGGTCTGCTACAAACGTTCACGCCAACGAGATATTTTCCGATTGTTTCTTTGACCAGTTCACCGCGATGTTTCCCTTTAGTACATAGCACAGAGCAACTTAGTTATAGAATATTTTCTGCAATGGCGGCGGTCAACGTGTTACAGTGTGTTGAAGAATTATTTTTTATCAGCATTAAATTATTTTCACCTAAGTGGAGTGTGATAATTGACCGATGTCAAAGTTGAAGATAAGTCATAAAAACCTGACTTGACAGGTAACGGGTGATCTAGCATATAATTTAAAATCAACCAGGCATAAAGTAGTTGCAATTGCATCGTGAGGACATAATAGGATCCTAAAGCTGAATATATAGGCAGATAATTTCCGTTTATCCCACTCACTGCTGAAGGTTTGTACCAACGAGAGAAAAAGCATGAAGATGCGATAAGAAAATACCTCGGTAACTGGATTAGGTAATCCATTTAATGAGTAACAAATACACTATGTATGAACTACGAAGCAATAGCAAAATGATGCTCCAAGAGTAGAAGTAGCGCGAGAACACACCTGTACGAAGTGAAGGGCGAGAGGGAGTGGGCAGTGTAACTCGTGGCGCTGTACTCCACCTGCTCGGGGATGTCTGTCCAGGCTCCGTTCTCTTCCGACACTTGCACCGTGTAATACCTGCCATTGGAATGGGTTTTGTAAGTTCACCTGAACGAAAATTTCGCTCAACTAGGTTTTACCTCATGTTAGAAAGCAATGCAGGATTAATATTGTTGATAATCGTTTTCGAAATCTTCTGTTAAAATTTATACCTTTAAGCAGCATCTCAATGGCTCTGAGGGTATTTGTTGTTCATGGAATAAATGCCAGGATTTCACTGACATCCGCATAGAGAAACTATGAAACATAATTGTACTATAAGGAAAATTAAGTGACAAATCCTTATTATCAAATGAAGTTCAGGTTAGAATAGGAAATTTTCCTCAACATCTGAAGTAGATACACCATACGCAGAGAAACTGATATGTACTTAATTTAAAAACTACAATAACAAACAAATGAGAAGTCAGTAGCTAACAGTATCACAGACTTATGGTTCACTACCTAGTTAAAACAAAGTATTATTTCAATCTGACAAATTAAAATAATTCGATCAACGCAATTATAAAGCACATGAAGTTGTGTAATTATGCCCAGCTTCGAAACCCAGAAAAAAAGTTGATTTGAAAACATACTTGTGAACGACCGAGTCATTCACTGGGCCCCGTACAGATAACTGATGCACTGTGCGGGTTAGCGGCACATGTCTATGAGTAACTTGACGGTTGGCACTGTTCTGTAGCGCCAGTGATGGGGACTTAATGGCCAAAGAATTATAGCTTCATTCGCACGTAGAATTTATTTCATTTTATCAAACGTAGAGCAAAGCCTAGAGCTAACGAATTGACCTTGCATCATACGTTTTTCATCTTGACAGCACAGGTTAACCTATTGGGTAGTTACGTCACAGCAGTCGCGCTAATAAGTCATCTTTGTGTGCCCTGGTCTTTGAAGTTGCCAGTACTGTCTAGTAGTCTCGTCACGGCAATAAGGCCGTTTGGTAACGTAAGTGCTCCAGTCTTGCGCTGAATTCAAAAGCTGTCTGTGGTGCTACCTACACTGTGCAATGAAATCAATTAATTTGATTTTAACCAGTTTTAATGATCTTTCAATAAATGTTATTTTAAAACATTAACTGCGATGGGTTAAAGGGAAGTTCGATACAATATTCAACTAAAATTTAAAATCGATTGTAGTAGGCAAAGTATTTATAAAAATTGAGTTAGTGACTGCAGGTCAGTCAGCTAGATTATGAAAATCCCCTCACTGACCACCAGTGGGTCTCTTTGCAGGAAACGTGTTGATGAAATCCTCCCTACTATATTCGTACTAAATGGTAAGACTGATAAACTTTTAATGGCATCTTGGTAGTTGCCGTGGTCACTGGCTTGTAAGGCTTAGCCACCTGACTGAAGAAAACAAAGTACTCGGTGACACACCTAACAAACAATTTTTTGAATAGTGGTGCAAAAAACATCAACAACTTAACAAATCGATCAAACAAAAGAGACTTACCTGTCAAGTTAAAACTGAGGTAGGTACACCAACTAAATTGATTTACTCACATGAACTCACTATTAAAAATTCAGTCCACTGATCTTACCCTAAATCAAATCGATTTGTCCAACCTTAAGCAACTAAATGCAAGCACTAGACGGACGACATATGCGAACACTAACACAACAGTGCCAAATGACATAAGCGTGCTGACCGGATGGGAGCGAGGCCGTCCAGGCCAGGGTTCCAAGAGAAAGTGACGCTGTCGCTGGCAAGTTGCGAGTGTGAGATGGTGGGCACAGAGGGAGGTGTAGGGAGCTGCCTGTTATTGGTCGTGTACACGGGAGCTCTCAGCACCTTGCCCCAACCCAGCCGAGTGCGGGCCCGCGCCAGGAACATGTAGTAGCTCTCAGGCTTCAGGTTCTCAGCTCTGTGGGGGGCACAACAACAGCACGTAAGCTCGTGTTCATGCAAGTTTCTAACGTTGATGTAGTAGTTAACAGGACTATCTAAGACGCAAGATACTTTCTCAAACCATGAACTTGGCTTTTTATGAGATGTAACATGCTTCACTCAAAATGAGACTGAAAAATTAATTTATATCAAAAACCGCTCACTTGAAAGTGCGATCGTTGGGCCCAAGCTCAACAGTGAGGTTGCGCGAGGGGTCGTCGGCGAGATGGTAGGAGATGGAGTAGGCAGTGATCTCCCCGTTTGGTTCCTCAGGCACGTCCCAGATGATGCGGGCGTAGGTGAACGATACGTCAGGGAAGGACACGCTTGAAGGTACCCCAGGGACTGATGAGAGAAATGAGATTATCTGACACGGGTGTAGCCAGGGCATTCCATTCTCTTCTCAGAGAGGAAACCGTAACGGTATATTTAATCATGGCGGAAAATACCTCTCAAGCTAGGTTAAAACACGAGATTAAAGGTAATTCAAACTTCACATATGACTTCGCAAAATTAAAAAAAAAACATGTTCTCAAGTAAAGTCGCATACAATTCAACAGAAACCCAACATATCCATGAAGAAATATTAGGTAATCGAAAATTTTCATAAATAATTTTGATTGAGTACAAGGATGTGTCGAGAAATCTAAAAAAAGTAAAAGCGAAGTTATGAAAAATTACAAAACAAGCCTCAAAGTAGCATCAAACATTGAAGAACAAATATCAAGGAAGAAATTAAAATCGCTCACAAAACACGCGTTTCTCACAGCCAATTAAATTCCCCAAATAACAAAGAAAAAAATTTTGTTCCGAGTG
The DNA here is from genome assembly GCA_014220935.1 of Platorchestia sp. MABIK. Taxonomy (NCBI): domain Eukaryota; kingdom Metazoa; phylum Arthropoda; class Malacostraca; order Amphipoda; family Talitridae; genus Platorchestia; species Platorchestia sp. MABIK. The sequence goes on along the minus strand of JACJUY010000851.1, from coordinate 80,741 downwards.
GCAAGACATAAATCACTGTAAACCAACCAAGAAATTCGAAAATAAAATGAAAATCTATGAGCATAAACGAAAGAGGTACCCGGCTAAAGAGTGCGTCTGAAGGAAAACTTTTTGTTCTAGCAAGGAACAATCTCTAAACTTATACATCAACTCAAAATGAAGATTTCAACACATTCCTTACGAAGGTCATTTTCATAGTGCTGCTGACCCACCTGCAGTCACTAACTCATTTTTTATTAATACCTAATGAAAGCTAATTAAACGTCAGATCCAGGTAATGTCTGCTATTTTCAAAGTTAATTCCCACAATTGACTTTAAATTTGAATTGAATATTAAACTTCAGTTTAACCCATCGCAGTTGACGTGTTAAGGGGAGAAGCAGCAGTTTGCTGTGACCAGACATGAGAAGCACGCACCATCATCGTAGGTGGTGACGGCGAGCGGAGGCGTGGGTGCGGGCACACCGTCCCCCAGCCTGGTGTAGGCCAGCACCTGGACGCTGTAGTGGTGGTACTTGCGCAGCTGTGTCAGTGTCGCCGCCTGCGTCGTGTTCCCCTGCAGCAGCTTCTCCTGGGTCGGCAGTTTCGCGCCTGCGTCCAAATAAGGTAGGAAAGTACGATTGATGAACAGAAGTTGTACCATTTATACGTAGGAAATTTAGCACACGATTCATGAATGAATAAATTTAATGGATTACGTTTTGAGTTTACTAAACCCTGCCTAACCTCATGAAGGTGTTTTCAAAAAAGGACGAAGGAAGGCACAACGTAGTGTGGAATTAAGGGAACGAGGGATGTGGGACGCCCCCACACCTAGCACATTTAAACAGCCATATTGAAAGAAGTTTATAAAACAAGATAAGCAGAGAATGAAGAAAATAATAGTAACTATAAAAAAAACAGCAGTGAATCCAAAAATATGGTCACTTACTATCTACGAAGTGAGAATGTAAATATTTCACTACAGAATCCACATTCAAAAGTTGAGTGAAAATTTTGTATTACCCATGACAAATGGAGAATAAAGTTTTTCAATGCCGAGAAAAATGCGACAAAACACAGCAATTGCGAGTGTGTACTAGTTATATTCCAAATAAATTACAAGAATACTGATACTAAATACATGTATGATAAACAGCACTCAAAATGCCTTACACGTGCTCTAAATTACACTAAAAAGCTTTTACACTTCGAAAAATCTGCATCATCGAATAACAGAAGCATAGTTTTCAAAAGTAACGCTAAGAACCTGGAATATGACTAAAGACAAGTTTCCGCGTGATGTACAACGGCAGCCCAATTTCTCCCAAAACTCTTGAGAAGACAGACTTATCGTAAGGACAGTATGCGGACTAGTACCATGAATTTAAACAAAACGTTTCACAAAAACGTTACTTCATTTTGTAGTACATATATATATTAGATCACTTGTACCTACCTACGTGCCTATCCGTCTCGCCTTCAGTGATTACATATACGAAAATTAGGCTTTCAGAATTTCAGCGTCGAAATTATCAAAATCACAAGCGCTCTGCGGTGGGAGACGGTACCTGAATAAATGACTTTGTAGCCGAGGATGACTCCGTTCTGGTGGAGCGGGTCGACAGGACTCCACCGCACCACCACCGTCGTAGACGACGTCGCCTCCGCCGTCACATTCGAGGGCCCCGCAGACGGAACTGCAGGAAGACAAGTACATAATTCAAGCAACATTGCATTGTGATTCTCTTACCTGGTACGCATTTAGAACAGAAGCATTTAGGTCTGGTCACTTCAAGCACATTGGAACAGAGATTCTACATACTACTTGCAACAGGCTGTTTTTTGACACAGTAATGCTATTTAAATAAAAATTTGAGTTTTTTTTCTGAAACATTCAAATAAGCATATGGTAATGTATTGCATCTATGCACGGTGTCTTCTCAAAGTTTCCAACAAAAATGATGTTCGATGTAGTACTTTAAATCATCGTAGGCAAAGATCTCATTTTGAAGTTCAAATCATGCTCTCAAAAATTGTGGAGCGGATTGGAAACAAATTTAGCAGAAATAAATATCATAGACCAAACTAATTCTAATAATCCAAGAGTTCAAAGCTGATGAAAGAGTTATTGAATTCTCGCATCCGAGAGGTGCTCTCGTTTTCTCCACAGCAGGAACACACTAGCCGCCCACATCCAGAGCGCACGATCAATTTGCCTGCTTCACAACGTCTCACATTTCCCCTTCACTGAAACAAGCGAGACCTGTCCTCACAGCTCCTCACCTGCTTCCCGCGTGCGCTCCACAGCAACCATGGCTTGAGACGACGCGCCTACGTCGTTCACGGCTTCCATCGTGATCTGGAACGCGTACTCAATGATAAGCTATTCTCTTATGTTCACTGAGCCATTCTGTTATTAGAGGTGAACTATTCTCTAATATTTTGAAGTTTAAGAAGGACTTTTTTTCGAGTGAAGGAAACTGTGTTATTTTCAACAACTAACTGCTTTATCATGTCCAGTGAACGATCTTGTTTGGGCAGGAGAATTTGTCTCGTATGTACAGTGGAGGTGTCTGTTTTAAACGTGAGCTTTCCTGCTTTGTACAGTGAACTATTCTCTTAAAGTTGAAATACCAGGAGACTGAACTAAGTTAAAATGTATATTGAAATTTAGCGAAGAAATTCATGGAGATAAATTTGAAAAATGCAAAGAGCAAATTATTTCTCTTTGCCTTTTAGAGCTCAACAAAATGACGGGTAGATATCCCCGACAATGTCAATGAAAAATACGGTATGCAAACCTGAAGTTAAAATTTACAGAACATTCTACAATCAGTGCGTGCTGCTAAGCTGGCCGTAGTAGCTAAGCGCACAAATGAGAAATAGTTACCAGGATAGTAATAAACATCTCTGGAATACGCTCAACAACTCCTACAACTTATAACGTAAGTAGGTCCTAGCGCTTAGAAGAACTCAGCAACTGACCGGCAATCCCACTGAGCACTTTCTCTCAAGGATGCAAACTGGACAAAAATGGATAGAGATGAACACCATTCCGTTCAGTTAGTTATTCAGTTAGCGGCGTAGCTAGACCACCACCCACCTGGTACTTGGTGTACTCGTGCAGCTGCTCGAGCTTGTGAGAGTTGGCCGTGGTGTCATAGACGAAGTCGTGCTCATACTCGCAGGCGCAGCCGAGCGGCCGGTAGAGGATGCGATAGCCCTGAGAGGCGCCGTACCATTCCCACTGTTGCAGCGGCTGCGCGGGTCAGGTACTCCGATTAGTGGAATATACTGTACATTAATCAGTGATGCTAGCTACTCAAGTCACAAGAATGGTTTCAGGCATTCTTGTTCGTTTCCTCCGGCGTACTAATTAATTCTCCCTCCTGAGCCAATTATTTAACACCAGTGGGCTAAATATTGATCCACAGTGTGCTAATCAACTATACACAGTAAGCTTATCGAGTATCACCAGTGTGCTAATGAAGTATGCTCAGTGGTTTAATGAAATAATTTCCAGTCTACAGCGCTATTGCTAATACTTCTGCAGCGACCACCTCTAACACACCACAACATCCTCCCTTACTGACTCAACGAGTAACGTGTCTCGAGTAGCTACCGTAACTACCAGCAGAATTTGGTGAACAGTCAAATTTCAGTAGAGTGAACCATCGTTCTTTTAGTGCTCTCACAACAGTTGCGCTTCATTAATGGCCTTTTTCATTCCATTATGAAGGAGGGTGCTCATGCATCCTATTTTCTTTTATTAATTGCAATTTGAGCAATAAAATCTCGTTAAGGATGAAAAATACATACTTATTTCACAGAGTAAAGCTCAAAACTGACAAGGGAAAATTAATGATCTTACATGAAAACAAATACCTTCGAATTAACGCTAACACATCTTCGCACACGCACGAAATATGATAACGAATTACATATAGCAGGATTAAATCAAGTTAAAACGAGCAAAGTTTAGTTAAAAAGCGTAATTTTATCAAAAGTTCACTCACGGTCCATCTAACTCTGAGCTCCGTGGCAGACACGGCCCTGACGGTGACGTTGGAGGGAGGGTGTGCGGGGGCGGCCTGGAGGGTCTGGAACTGAGGAGAGGGCGGCGACGGGGGCGAGTCTCCCACCACATTGCGGGCTATGAGGCGGAGCTGGTAGGTGGTGAAGGGGACGAGGTGCGGCACTGAGAGCGTCGAGGCTGTTGGAGCGGAGGTGTTGTGCAGAGTCTCCCAAGTCGACGAGCGGGAGCTCAGCGCCTGCAATACGGGTCGCGTGCCGCTTGTTAGGTACAACGGGATAATAAAACAACACGATGGGACTAGCAATGAACAGATTAGACGTAGAAAAAATAATGTGACGCAACACAAAGAATAGACATTGCAAAATAACACCATTGGTATGAAGAGAAAAAGATATAAGAAAATTATGTGAATGGTCTGCTAGTAAAATGAGTACAATAAATAAAACCAACAGAATACGAGCGTTCAACGCGAGGGGTCGAGCAATAAAAAGGATAGACAGAATAATAACTTGAGCGGTCTGGCAGGAGGCCGACACGTTCAGAAAAATAGCGCGAGGAGACTTGAGACAAAAAAATACTTGGTAAATCAAAATGAGCGGACGAGCAACTAAACAATGTAAACAATACGAGAGGACTAGCAATGAAAACAAAAAATACGGCTAGCACCAGCCATCGAGCCAACAGAAAACGACTAATGAATAATTAGTCCTACGATTGATTTTAAAATGCTGTCATCTGTAGACAATAATAATTTATTTTCAATGTTGTTATAGCAACATGTTTTAGATACCCTAGTCACAACAAAGACGATGTAGAAAAATAAAGAAAAGGGACCATTAAGTTGGACTGTAGAAAACGAGGAACCTATGCACAAAGTCTGTTTACAAGGAAAACAGTGAGATGGGAATGAGCAAGATAAAAAAATCAAGAAGAGAGAGAGAGAATACGGAATAAAAACTGAAAAAAGTGAAGTGGGTACGGAAGATAGAAGTCCCGAAGGCCTATCTATATAGCTGAGGTACTTACCCGTTTCCACTCAGGAAGCGCCAGTCCTCATTTCACAGATAGACAAACCGAAGTAACCTAAACTCACTGCCTTTCTCATGCCTCTTTCGATTTTTTTCGAGAGTTCCGATATTTCCAGTTGGTTTTTGACTTTACACAAAAATATTTTAAATGTTCAACAAAAAACGTTTTTGAGCATGTCTGAGGCAATTTGAGTAGTGGCTTCATGTACGATAATGTCGCTGGTAAGGGTCAAAATTTATACGTTTTAGCTCTTCATTTTTTTCAACATTTTAGACTGAATGTATGTTTACATTGCAAAATAAAATCTACACAATCACATATGCCGACCGGTAGAGCCGAGTGTTAAAAAATTCAGCAATACAGATACACGTTCTTATATTTCTAGCGAAAAGCATTCCCGAGTACCTACATGGAAATGCAAACATAAAGAATAATATTTACATCAAGTTTGGATTTCTTAGGGTTTAAAGAACAGAATGGAACTGCAACTGAGGGCGCAAAAATCAGAAAGCTTGGAAAATAAGAAGCCAAATAACTGTTCTGCACTTCCAACTTCCTAGCCCAGGTGCTACGTTCAATTTACACCACAACTCACATTCGTACATAACTGACGACACACTACTCCCCAAAGAAGCAGGACCCACCTGCACAATCCACAGATCTATGCTGGCATTGTCATCAAAGCCAGGCCACAACTCACATCCGAACATAATTGATGACCCACGACTTTCCAGAGAAGCAGGACCCACCTGCACAATCCACAGATCTATGCTGGCATTGCCATCAAAGCCCGGAGTGAACTGGAGCACGACAGAGTGGGGCTGGATATTGGAGACGGCGAGGTGGGTTGGCGAGTCCGGCAGCTCCGGCTCCACTCCAGACTGTAGGCTGGATACCGCCGCCTCTCCCGGACCCCTGCTAGTCCACGCCCACACCGAGAAGGTGTAGAACGTGCTCGCCTAAACAGTGAAAGGATTAATTTTGTATCAGCTCCATAGTCCACTTGAGTCGAGAATTATTTTATTTGATATATACTATGCTACAAAATAATCAAGAAATCGAATTCGGTGCCTGCTCATCTAGCATGAGATAGCAAACGAAATGGCAGCCGAGACATCGAACCCATTCCGTTATGAATATTTTGCCGACACAAGTCGCCAGACTGGCTGTATCCACGTGATTTCTTAAGTTTCGGTATCTCATCATAATTACTTGATTTTCCTACCTTACTACAAGTGCATAAATGCAAACATAAAATAGAAAATCCCCTCATGCAATGAATATACAGGCAATCGGCAATAGTTGAAACGATAATGAGATTAAATGAAGAGTAGATTAGATTAGATTATTAGTTAGTTTAACCCTCCCTATCCGCAACAAAGGCGATCCAAAGAGAGGAAGGAAGAAGGCACCATTTAGTATGGAGTTAAGGGAACGCGGAATCCATGCAGAAAGGGCATAGAAACAGTAAGACAAGAAAGAAGTTCATGAAACAAGATCAAAGTTGAAGAAGAAAGTAGTAGGTGTTGAAAAAACAGGACAGCAGTGAACCGAAAAAAGTTGGTCCGTAACAAAACAAAAACCTATGATATTTTAACAAAAAGAAAGCCTACCTAACCTTTAGCTCGGGCCCTCACATTGTCCCCCTGGGAGCGCTAATTCCCATAGATACCATAATTGTATCCCCCTGAGGGGCAAATGAAGAGTATTCAAGTGACAAATTCTGAATGCTAATGTATCGAGCTTAAAGATAAAACCCCATGTATAATCCACTATTTAAAAAATAAACAGTTGTTGCTTGTTTGGTTGGTCCGTCTCTCAGTCACGCTCTTAAGGATGCTTAATGACCGCATCTGTGACACAATTTTCACCAGTGCACAAGTACAGGAATACTTTAATCACGAGTACCATTAGAATAGATACGAGTATATAAGTTATCCATATCTGGAAGATTTATTTGAGGAAAATATGGAATCCCGTCATTTATGACGGACCATGTACACTAGTAATAATAAAAGTAACGAACTCATCGTAATACGACAGATATTAGTGATGCTGTATAAAATTTTAGTCAACTAAGCAGTATACGAGTAATTTGGTCCAATACAGAACTGGAAACAAAACGTCACCTCTACGCAAGGCAGCATAATGAGCTACAACAGCTGTGTTATTACAATTTTTTAAACTAAACTCATCTGAATGGTCATATACCGTAGAATCAAATTAAATAAAATCATTGTGCGGTATCACAGCGGGTAAAAATAATTTTGAGCACAAAATTGAGTTATGAGGTTAACTCAACAAACTCCATCCAAATTCCGTCAGAAGGTAGTCAATCAATCGACCGTGTGTTGTTCTAAAAAACATGAGGCGAAAGCGAAGTCTTCCATTGGATTATCACAACATATCACACACACATACTCACCGTGAGGTTGTGTATCCTATAGGAAGTAACATCAGCGGTGAGGTTGGCAACAAGGTTAGGCTGCTGCCGAGGCAGGTCGCGCTGCCTGTAGGCGACGCTGTAGCCCGTGAGGATACCGTTCTGGTGCTCGGGGGCTGACCAGCGCACCAGCACGGAGCGGTCGCTCACATCCGGGAAGTGGACTTTGCTCGGCGGGCCAGGCACTAGGGAGAAACGCAGGTGTCCGTCAGTGCACTGTACTTTACTGATCATGCATGTCAATAGCTAACGCATAGCCATGCACGCGAGACAACTAAAAAGGACTGCGCTGCATTAAACAGAGTTAGTGCAGGAAGCCCAAAAACCATTTGAGAACATTTTAAAATTAGGCCAGTAACAGATACACGATTCAACAACTTTCTGCCCGTGCACAAGTATGATACATTAGGATACGTGATCCGAGATGATTTTCCAGATCACTTCACTTACAAACATTCCGCACAAATGAATTGTACCCTTATCATAAAATTTTATGGGAGAATGGGAACATTAACCACGCTAAAAAGAGCACACCACTCACCATCCTCGAGTGTGGTGACGGGCAGGGGCACGCTCCTGTTGCCATCACCGGGGGCCGTGAAGCACAACACCGTCACGAGGTACTCGCGGTACTTGAGCAGGCCAGTCAGGTTGGCTGCCTCCCGCACGTCCTGATATGGAGATGGCGGCACCGTCACAGTCTTCGCTGGCTCCGCCGTCCGCACTTTCGTTGGATCCTCTGTTGACGTCCAGGAATAACTTGATTAAGGTTTGTAGAATATGACAACGAACCAAGTGGCCTATTTTCAGGTTAACACCCAAGTCATGTGTCGCTAGACACCAACCACGCACAGGCATCGGAGGAAAAGTAGAAGAGAAATAGTAATCACGTTCAGAGTCATAAATTTTCGCGCACAAGCACCAGTACATTCGTTTCAACATATTTTCATGAAACGAGGTCGTTCAACAGATGTGTAGTTCCGTTGTGTTGTTTTCTCACATCATCAGTAGCATTAGTGTAGTAGCAAACTTTTTTTCACGCCATTTTGACGCTACATTAGGATGGGGTATAAACCTTAGGCATCGTAAAATATTTGGTTACAATATTAGAATTATACCCGCAGATGCTCCGAGAGCACTTCGACACCACCAGTAAGGATACATAAGAGACTTTAAGGATACATAAGAGACTTGTAGTGAAGATATCTAAATTCATTTTAATAATAAATTAATTTACGATCGTAGCCACAAAAATAGTTTTTGAAAGCGGTGACAAAGGATGTTGAAGAAAGTTAGGAAAATGTTCTTCGAAACTATGAGTGAAGTAAAGAAATCCCCTTCGAGATTAAAGTTCAAGAGAAAGCTAGCAAAAAACCGGCTGAAAAAATTCGACTATTCTATACATAACTTTAAAGTTCAACTAAAAAATGAATTCCATAGATTGGCTTGTGGGAAAAAGTTCCACGAATAAAATTATTTTTTGTGAAAGTTTCTAGACGAAGGAAAATTATAAACGCGCGGTCAAACATCAACTTTTATGGTGTAATTTACCCCACTGTGCTGATATAAATGAACACCTTCAGGAGACGGTTTTCTAACCAACAGTTCACACGTTAGGGAATTAGCTCCCAATGTACACTAAAAGTTTTTAATTCCTTCCTGCATTGTTTGAAATAAAGAAGAAAAAATTTTCTCTGAAAAGTGTAATCACATCATTTATAAATAACATCAAATATTATTTATGAAGCGTCATTAATTATTAATTTAGTTCTTTGGGTTAAATTGTACCATATTTTGCACATGTGGTGCAGGAAATATTTGACACATTTATTTACTCCAAGCATGCACATAGTTACATGTAAGACATAAGAATATACTTAGTATCTAGCAGACAATATTCATAATTTGAGCCAAATGAGCTTTGAGGTTTCTATGCAATCTACAAGGAAATGAACACATTCTACAGTAAATTAAGGAAAAAAATTTGACGTACATATGTTCCTACAATACGAAAATTAAGCGCATGAGACAAATATCCTAATATGAATCTAAAAAACTCTTTTCAAAGTTTTTTCATCAATGTCTTCTTTTTAATGGTAACTTTGTAGTTCGAGGTTTTTCTTTCCCATTTACCACTGTGAAGGATGATGTTTAGGAACCATATTTAGTTTGATTTTTTTTAGGTTGACTTCTTTCCTTCTTTTTAGCCTCATTTATTTTAAATTGGAGTGCTTGTAAGTCTTGATTAAGCCTATATTAGAAGGCCGACTGGGAAGGGGTATCGCTAATATTACAAGGTGCGGAATTCCATAGTTTGGTACCAGTAAAAGGAAAGCTGTTTTGATATCTGAGTTTTAAATAATAGGAGAATATGAGCTCATCTCTATTTCTTGTCAAGTAGTCATCATAGTCAGTCTGAGTGTGAATTTTACGTCGAAAGTCAGAGTTTTCGATAGTATTAAGTATTTTGTACATACACCTTCTGAAATAAAATCAATAGCTATCAGAAAGTATCAGACTTATCAAATCTTTGAATGAATCTTTTGTGCAGTCATTGTATGTTGAGTTGAAGATAGCTCTAATAACCTTTTTTTGAAATGTAAACATTCTATCAGTTTTACTTTGTCTGAACACTGCAAGACTGCAATGCCCATTTTGAATGTGCGGATGGATCAGTGCGTTACAAAGGAAAGGATTTTGGAAAGGATTTTATTTTTGGAAAGGATTTTGGGGTTTCACTCTGGTTTCTCAAATCTTCTTGTTTTGTGCAAATTTTTATAGACTTGGACACCTTTACACGTGCATGATTGACGTAATTTTTGCAGGTCGAATTTTCGTCTAGAATTATTTCCAGGAAATTGTGGCAGTCGGACTCTTGAATTTTTCAACAGTTATCTAAATGCTAGGGAGCGATGTCTGTTTCCTGTGTGAGAAAAGTATATTTAACCTAGTTGACGTTTATCCCGACTTTAATTGCAACAAGCCAGAACTAAATGCTGGTAAACTCCTGATTTATTTGGTTTGATATGTTTACGGTGCTCATAGCTCAAGTGTAAAGTGATGTCTGCAAAAAGTACTCATTTAAAGAAAGAGGGTTTCACGATATATAGTTTAAGAAGATAAAAAATACAAGAATACCAAGAATAGATAACTAAGGGACTACAAGGGTTATGATTTCAACTTTCAAGTTAAATTGCCCATTCCTACACATTGCTTATGGCTTGAGGGGTAGGATTTAAACCATTTGTGAGAAACACCTTTTATGCCATAGTGGTATAGCTTAGACAAAGTATGATATGATCTACACAACCAAATGCTTTTTTAAAATAAACGAAAATGGAGAGTACCAGGTTACCCTAATCAATATATGTATGTAGATGACTTAGAATTTTTTGGAGAAATTGTAGGTGATTTAGAATGGCTCGAGATGTTGATTTTTGGGATCGAAAGCCTAATTGCTTTTCATAGAAAAAGGAATTAAGCTCTAAATTAGAGTACATTTTATTATACCCTATTTTTTAGAAAATATTACAGAAGATCGGCAACGTAGAAATTGGTTTATAATTACTGATGCACGTTTTGTCGTTAGATTCAAAGATTGGAGTTTCTTTGGAACTTTTTAATGAATTAGGAGAGGAGAAAGATTTTTGTCAGAAAGAATAGGCGAAACTATAGGAGCGATGCATTTTAGAACTTTATTTGAAAATACACTTTACCTTCATGATTTGCTCTTCAGTGCTTTCATGCCGTTTGAAACTTCTGAAGTGTTTACTAAAGTAAGGTAGCCCGAGTGGTTAGGTTTAAGTCTGTAAGGATTAGTATATTTCATTTAAAATGTAGATGAGGTCCGTTTCCGATGGGGTTTCATATATGTTGAGAGTTAGTGAATTTATACGGCGGTGGAAGAGATCTCGATTGAGTTCGAATTTTTTTCATGACAGTTATTCTTTTTTATTAGCTACAGAGGTAAACGATCCGATGTACCCGAAATCAGGGCTCCAATAAAAATATTAGAAGAATGCGTTATGAATGTGTTAGAAGTTAGTGAGAAAGAAAATAAAAGAGATGCCTCACCCAGCCAGGCCTGAACTTTGTATCCCTGGTTGATGCCGTTGATCATCCACGGCTCGGGCGGCTTCCAGGTGACCTCGACGATGGTGGAGGTGCGCGCCTCTACGGTCACCTGGCGGGGCGGCGCCGTGGGCACTCCTTCTTTGGTCTTCAGGCGCACCCCTGCAACAAATTCTGCTTAGCAAACACAAAGGAACTTTCCGCTGTATTGTTTTATGGTATTTATTGATCACTGCTTCTGAAGCTGTTGCCAAAATTTCATTTTCGAAAATTTTCTGCGAAGGAATATTCATTTCGGAAAAATACTTCGAAAGGCTCTATGTTCTATGCTCAAGTGTTCAGAAATATTTATTGATTACTGCTTGTGAAGCTGTTGGCATAAGGACATTTTCGAAACTTTGTGAGATCATTAATAATTTTTTCTTCGTTCGAGGTTACAGTGATTATGATTAACAAAGAAGTTTATTAAAAAGTTAAAGAAATTACTAATAAAACTACACGCTACGATTGTCATCAGTTTGAACTCCCTTACAAATTTTACGTACCATGTCTGTTGGCTATTCGATCAGTCAGATTTGCTATTTCTCTTATCTGGGTCATATCATAATGCCAAAATTTATTTATCAGCTAGCCTACACAATAAAAAATTGAAAATGGGGCTAAACGTTGAGCAAAGTTAATATTCGATAATACTTGAAACGAGCAATACGAATTTCCAGAATCTGAATTTTACGAACCACTTCAAACACAATCAGCATATCTCGAACTTGACAGCGACGGCCGGCGATTGTCGGTGCTCTTGCTATGTACACACAAGATTTTCTTCACAATGTCTCACAAAACATTATTCCTCGCATGATTTTTCATTTTTTGTTCCAACAAAACACGCGCACCCATATACGTCATTTTGTCCCAACAAAACACGCGCACCCATCTACGTCTGATACGTTTTTGTCTCAACAAAGCACACGCCCTTATATACGAGTGCGTCCGATACCCTTAAAACTCTACCACCCAGGAATTAAACCCACGCCTAAGAGAAGAGAAAACCAGGTATCCTACCACTAGACCAAAAAGAACTACTCAAATGCCACGTGCCCATTACCCAAGTTTATGACCCTCATTTTCACGGTATAATTTCTTCCGTCGTACCAAAATGATGTTTGAACCCGGTGTAAATTTTTCTGAGGCTTTTTGAGCTACGGTATGCCAAGTCCGTCATCTAGATCCCTCTAGGACAAACGGCCTTCCTTCATTAACATATTGCGCTTAGACCAAATTACACAGTAAGCGCACTTCTTGCGAATTAGTTCACAGGTACAATCCGCACAACCGTATTCAATTGCAGTTTATCAAACAAAACACATTTTCATGTCTATAAATGGTTTCTATATTCGGAACAAGTCCCTTAGCATTTGAAATAAAATTTTGAACAATTTCTGAAGACTTACAACATCACGGAAAGTACGAGTATCAAACAACGTTACACAGCTAAGACACACAGGCTCTGGAATGTTGTCCTGCACAACAACGCTCTTTTACAAATATATTCATCTTCGTAACGAGTCACACCTAAAATATTCATAAAAACATGATTCAGACGCCACCGCACTTCTAACGCGAACAAAGAGACACAGAAAACACGTTACCTTCAGAATAGACTCCGACCCCCTTGATGTTGTAGGCAGCGACCTGCACTTCGTAGTCCTTCCAGGTGATGAGCCCGCTGATCAGATAGCTGTGCTGCGTCTGGCATAAACGTAAAAACGGACGGATCAGCAAAACATCTGAGTTCTTCTACAATAGCTAAGAAATACAAATATCCACACATAGAACTAGAACTATAAGTTTTTACTATTAGCGGTTGTGGGAGAGTCACAGTATATAGCTGAGACGAACAATGAAGGAATGAACCGAACGAAATCAAATCACATACAAGCCAGTCCTCTTTTGGGGGAAGAAGGGATTTTGCAGAAAAGTATTTCCAGCACCTTTGTCTCCGAACCCCTTCACTTTCTTGCACGAGTGGCTGCAAGAAAGTGTTCCACGTGTCATGACGTCGACCAAGGAACAAGGGTCTATTTCTATTTTTATGAAAATATGAGGAGTAATATATGGTCGATAAATAACCACAGGATTTGAACCCTAAGCTGCCTTATAGTTTCAGGAAGGTTTCCGTAACACTGGCCAGCTATTTCCAGGATCTAAAGTATCATATTCTTGAGACGTCCATAGAACCTACACTCCTATAGTGTAGTTAAATACAAGGAGGATTTAAAATCACAGCTATTACTTCATCAGTACTACCACTGACTTTACATTACCTCCTTTTAACGTTCTCAAAGTAGCTTTATTTGCCGCTCAGAAATGCCAATGTTGATAGTAATTTTCATGCCGTACGAAGTATTGGGCTAAATGGCAGACAGCACTACATTCCCGGGAGACGTCCTACTACTTCTTGGCGAATTTTTGACCTAGCAACTCCACGAAAGAGTCTGCCCTCGTACCAAACTCCACTCTGCAACTGACTTGAGACATTTAGTAAATTTCACAGCTGATAAATTGATGACCAAAATTTCACGAACTGAAGAAATTTTTAAAAATGATCAAGAACCGAACAAATTATCCATTTATTTGATTAGGATTCCAAAGCCAAAAAGCTCAAGAGAGCGAAGAAATCATTAACTGTTAAGAATAGTAATGGTAATAGCAAGTTAAAAAAGAAGAGATAGGTAGAGAAAGAAAAGACAAAGAAGATATAGCAAAGAAGGCATAGAAACTGAAAGAAGCAAAGTGGGCAGGCACAAAAAATATCAGTGCTGAAGACTTACCTAAAGTTGAGGTAAATGAACAGTATTCCCCCTAGGGGCGTCAGTCCCGATCGCAAAGTACAAATAAACATAACTAACATAAGCTCATTGCCTATCCTACGATCCCTGAAAGGAAGAAGCGAGCAAAATTGATCGCTATTTTGGCGCTCTGCATTGACATGTAAATAGCGTTTAACGAAAGGAAAAGAGTTTAGATTATAAGGTAATTGAAGCCTCCCTGAACTCATAAATGTTTCAAGAAAGACATGAAGGTGGTACCATTCAGTACTGAATTAAAGGAACAGGAAGTTTAAGCTTTTCTTCCCCCCTCTACAGTAAAATTGAAAGAAGTTTACAAACAAGAAAAAAGTAATAAGTGCTGAAAACAAAAAACTCACTCAATTTCAAGGAAAGGAAGGCCTACCTAATTTTCCGCTAGGGACTTGACATTTTACTCCTGGGAGAGCTAATTCCCATAGATACAGTAGTTGCATCCACTTGAGGTGTACAGAAGGGCACACATTAGACCTTTAATTAATTGCACACATTAGACCTTTTAGCAGTCTCCAAAACATTTTGAATTACCTCCTCATGACGGTTGAAAGTAACATCATCCGAAACCACAAGCTAAATAAAAAAGTACGCTTTGCTACCCTTGAGCAAAAATCAAACCGAGAAGAATTGGCCATGAGATGCCATATCAGCTCTACCAAAACTCTACTCGTGAGACAGGCGCAGTACCTCCTTGGTGACGTTCCTGTAGTACCACTGGGCGTCCTTGTAGCCCCCGAGACGATAGCGCACCACGTAGCCGAGCACGACCCCGTTGCGGTGCTGCGGTTGCGGCGCCTCCCACTGCACCATCAGCTCTGACGACGACCGTGGTGACCCCACCAGGCCCAGAGGCGGGCCGCTCGGAGCTGCACCAAACTTTTCCATTACTACATCATCATGATTGAGCTATTCCATAGCAATGTAACGCGTGACTGCTTGGTAATGCAGGGAAACGTTTTTGCATAGCTGTGGTCGGAACTCCTCTAACTCAGTCACCAAAATCTGTGACCGGTAAACTTCTCTTGTTTACGAACTGCTACGTCAGAATATCTCGCCACATTTGTATTGCCGACAGGCGATTCGATTCAATAAACTCCTGCAAAATCTTCAACGTTTCCTTTTCCACGGAAGTTATGTTCTCCAATGCAATTTGGAGTGGGGTCTACATTTAAAACAGTTCAGGTAGCTTGATAATTTATTAAAAACGTGGTGAAATCGCAGTCTAAAACGTTGTTAAAACTCGCATTTATTCAAGACAGTTTAAAAGATGTTTAATAGAGGTAAACGGATAAAATATGCACTAAAATGGTTGACACACTCCAACAACATGGGGTTACTGGAAAGTCACGGATACTGAGGCAACAAAAACACGAGGTTACTGGAAAGTCACGGATACTGAGGCTACAAAAACACGAGGCAACCGCGCGTGTTAATAGATACACGGCGTACGAGCAGAACGTTTAGCAGCACCAAGCCACGCACTAGTTTGCTCCCTGCGCGGTACAAAAACTGAGCTCTGCTCTCGGTCACGCTCTCTGACTGCCTCACTGAACGAACGATCCCGCCCAACTGACTCCATCAGTCCCACCTTAGCTGCCACAGCTGTCTAACTACTTCTGCCGCTGGCGCTCTCAGTACAGTGGCTAAATGTACAATGCCTCGGTCACATAGTGATGTAACTCCTTGCTGTATAATGTAGCGCGCAACTATAACAATGTAACTCGTGACTATAAAACTGTAACGAGGGACTGTATAATAATAAAACGTGTGACTATAATAATGTAACGCATGACTATAGAATAAAGTAACGCCTGAGTGTATAATAATGTAACGCGTGACTGTATTATAATGTTATGCCATGACTATAATACTGTTACGCGTTACTGTATGAAAATGCATTGTAGTATTGCATAAAAATGCAATACAGTATTGCTCAAAAATGCGATACAGTATTGCATAACAATGAAATGTGCCTCACTGCATAACAAGTTAACACAACATTGCATAATATCGTAGGGAATGCAGTGCAACATAACAATGTAATGTGTCACTGCACTTAAATGAAAGCACTATTGCATAATGGTGTTGAGTATTTCAGCACAATAAAATGAAGCATTATAACATACTGATCTTATGCTCTTATGGGTTTCCGCATAATGCTCTTATGGGTTTCCGCATGATGAAATGCGTTTTTGCATACCTATGTTGAGCAATATTGCATTGCATTTGCAGCGGCTTAGTTATTAGCAAAAATAACTATTATTTAATTGAAACTACAGTATAGCTACAGTGGCTGCATATCAGGGGACATTGTTTAGTGACTTAGAAAACATAGTTATTTTTACACTGACTAGTTGGATTTTCATTGTGACTAGTAAAGGTTACACAGTAGTTCACACTGAACTGAAGAAATTTAGTTTCAGATTCTTAGTCTACATGCAACAGGCGCCAGCCACAAAAAAACACCAGTTTTCTGAAAATAAGAGTGGGGCCAGTGATNTAGAAACGTACGTACTTTTCTCGGGGAGGGCGATTACGTTGCTGGACCGCGAGTGGTATGTCAATCAAAAAACGTACGTACCTTCCTGAAGGAAGACGATTACGTTGCTGGACCGCGAGTGGGAGGTCAATCAGAAACGTACGTACCTTCTTGAGGGAGGACGATTACGTTGCTGGGGGGCGAGAACGACCCCTCCCCGACATGGTTGACCGCAGCGACCCTGAACTGGTACCCCGTAGAGGGTCTGAGGTCCGTCACCACAGTCGTTACTGCCGTCGCAGACACGTTGCGGCTGAACGTCTCCCACTTGAGACCAAAGTCTTCTGTGGCTGATGACACCCCTAGACAGAAAATTCCACGTTTTTTCCAAGATTTAGTGACACCTAAGAAAATTGCATAAATCGAATGATAATGACCTAGAGCTAACTCAAATAAAGAAAAAACAAAATCGATGACACTCCCAAATACGTGAGACTGTACAAAGAACATAGCTACTGTATTTTATTTGCTTGCTTGGAAGAACCATGTATAGTGGCACATTGGAAACTAAGCTCTCGAAATGATAATTACTGGATACACAAAAAACCGAACCTGAACACTCGAGATACCTGATAACCTGGTAAAAATAAATAATGTAACCCTAGGGACACTCACCAGACACAGGCACCTCTCGCCGCTGTACGATGTACCCCGTTAGTCTGCTGTTGCCGTCAAAGCCCGGAGACCAGGAGAGCAGAACACTCTTGGGCACTGGCTGGTTGCGCTCTGCCCTCACCGTACCGGGGGGATATGGCAACTCCATCACCTCTAGGCGAGCTGAGCTTGTGTCGTTACCTCCTTCTGAGGTTACCTGAAGACATGGTAGTGTACTTGTTAACGAATGCGTCATGTACTTGTCCACGAATGTGAAATGTATCCGTTGATGAATGCTGAATATATCTGTTGACAAATTCTACACGTACATGTTGACGAATGCCAAATGTTCAGGTTAATGAATGCGGGATATACCTGTTAACGAATGTATTATATACCTGCGAACGAAAACATAATAACCCCATCAACGATTGAATAATATACCTGCTACTGAAACGGTAATTAAATTGTTTATGCAGGGATATTTTTCCAGACGTAAAGAACTACACTTTTAAAACTGTCCATTTTCAAAAATAATAAGAACTACGTACAGCATAACACATCAGTTTTATTGGCACGGTCCTCCTCAATGAAAAGAGGTGGCATATGAATCACTTTTCAAATTTGCATAGTTACATGTAAACAGTATTGATGAGAAAAGGCTTAACGAAATGAATGAAACACAGGTAATGGTTCGCTTCAAACAACATAAAAAATTACAAATTGAATAAGAGTAGGGCACATCAGTGAAACGGTCGCATTTTCATTAAAACGAATGTACTGGTGTCTGTGCGTGACAACTGATGACAGTGAGAGTGCTATTATTTTTCCTCAAATCTAACTCTAGTGCCTGTGCGTGATTAGTGCCTGGCAGCTCAGGACTTAAGAAACAACTCAAAAATGGGCCATTTAGTTCGTTGCTGTTGTCATATTCTATCAATTTATATACTTACAACCCTCTAACAATCTTGTATTGATTACTTGAGTGCATGGTTGTTTGATTGTCATTGTCCATGCTCTGCGCTCAGTAATAACCTTGAGCAAGATTCAACACCCTGCTTCCAGTGACGTCATAGGGCAAAATTCAAAATTCCTCCACGTTGTATAATAGCTATGATGCGTTCCAAATACCAATTTTTCGACGAATATTATCCAAAACTGACATATCAGTTACCTGACCCAAGAAGTAGTCTAGTTCCATGGTATGAAGGAAGCCCAAGAGGGCCACTCACTGTGCACTGGTAGAGGCCGACGTCAGCCGCCCTCGCCTCCTGGATCTGGAGGGACCCGTCCCCCAGCATGGTGAAGCGGGAATTGTGGCCTCCCGCCGCACCCACACCACCTCCTGCCACGGCCACACCGTCATGCTGCCACGTCACAACGGCCGCCACACCGTCCGCGTGCTGCACGCCACATGGTAGAGTGGCCACGTGCCCCAGGATGACGCGCGTGTCTTGAGGGGGCGTCACGATGTGCGTCTTCTCAAGGATGTTCACCCACGCGTCCGCAGCCACCTGGCCCGCCTTGTTGGCGCGCGAGCAGCTGCACGGAGTTTTGATTTAGGATCACAATTTTTTTTTGGTGCTGCGGCACGGGAAACGCCATTTTAACAAAATTTATCTAGATAATGACTCACTAAATTTGGTATAGGACCGGTAAATTTTTCATAAGACTCGTAGATTTTAGCGTTCTTGCACGAGCTAACCATTCAATCAAAATAATTTTTTAGTTCACGTAAGTTAATTTAAGCCTTCTTAATCGCAATAAAAGACGTTCCAAAGAGAAAAAATAGAAAATCTTTATTTAGAATGGACTTTAGGAAACAAGGAATCTATCCACAAGAGGTGACACAAGATGCCTATCAAATGCTCATTGAGAAGACACCACCGCAGGTACGCAAGATGATCTCAGCAGGGATCAGCACAAAATGCACTTAGGTTTGAGAATTTCATCTCCAGGTTTCAGAGCAGGAAGACATTTTCACAGGATGTTGGGTCGTAAGACAGCCTAAGTCAAACGAAGTCATCCATGACTGCCTACCTGTATCGGCCTTGATCTTGAGCGCGCACGTTACTGATGTGTAGGGAGCCGTCCGCCGTGACTCGGTAGCGTGACCCATCTGAGATGACCTCACTGCCATCAGGGCGCGTCCACGAGATGTTGGGGTGAGGAGCGCCTCCAGCACCGCACGACAAGGACGCGCCGCCCCCGTCCACTACCGTCACGTTGGCGGGCGGCGACAGCAGCACCGGGGCAGAGGCTGCGGCACGTAACATACAGCCTTATATTTGCTACACCCACTCGACAAGAACCGTAAGTTATGAACGGTAAAAGTTAGTTGCATGTGAAAAATAAGCGATGACGTAGAAAAAAGTAAACTGATTCCAAGGGACATGACCAATAATTGATACGGTCAGTAAATATGTAGTACAAAAACATAAACTGTAACATTGCAACACAGTGTGATTACAAGTACAAAATCTGACAGAAGTAATTCTTGAAAACGTACCAGATGAAGATGCTAGTACAACCATTATCTGTACACTTTGAATGTATACGGAACATACTAAATAAAATCACTTTTATAATTTAAGTTGGATGAAGCTAAATATATAACATTTTGAAGATCAAATTAGATGAGTTAGTCTAAGCCTCTACAACAACAAAAAAAGGTGTTTCAGAGAGAGGAAGGAGGGAGGTATCATTTAGTATGAAGTTAGGGGGAAGAGGAACCTATGCATGTGTGTTCCCACACTACTTACCCTGCGCATAGAAACAGAGTTAGGAATGAAGTTCATGAAACAGGATAAAAGTTGAAGAATGTACAAGTGCTGGAAAACAGGACAACAATGAACCAAAAAAGATGATCTGTAACAAAACAAAAAAAAGTTCAATTTCAACACTAGGAAAACTTGCTTAACCTTCAGCTCGGGACCTCATATTAATCACCTGGAAGCACTAGATACAATAGATGTTTCCCCGTGAGAGGCTTTCTATGTAAAATCAGATACTTATTCGTAACGTAACAAGGTAGAAAAGGTAGAAACTTCTAAGTGAAATTCAATCTTTGAAATTATTTCGTTTGTAACCATCCGAAATTGTAACTCAAAGATGAGAAATCATAAAATAGCAATTAAAATTTGCATGGTTCCTGCTCCCGAACACTGACAAACGCCGGTTTTAAAAAAATAAAGAACAATATCGATGAAGCAATGCAATTTTTAAAAAGTAAGTTAATTTTACGCTGAATTCATTCACACAAATCACGACTGACACACACACGCACAAATAACGACTGACACACACACGCACCAATTCACGACTGACACTAACGCACGCACAAATCACAACTAACACACAACCGACACTCACTCTTGACCCGAAGCCACGTGTAGGCAGAGACTTCCCCAGCATCGTTGCTGGCCCGGCACTGGTACATTGCGGAGTCGTTGAGCGCCACGCTACCGACAGCAAGAGAGCCGTTCCTGAGGAGCTGGTAGCGAGAGCCGGGCTGGATGTCGAGCGGCTCAGCATCCCTGAGCCACACGACAGCTGGGTGAGGCTGCCCCACAGCGGGGCACTCCAGGGTCAGGGTCTTGCCCAGGTCCCCCAGCGTTTCGATCGTAGGCTGGGACTTGAGCGTCGGAGCCTCTGCTCACATGCGAATTAATCAGAACGTCTGTAATTTACATGAACGTCATTTGAAGCTTTTCCATGTCGTTCAAGTCATTGTTCAGACAAGCATTTCGCTGGGACCAAGGGTTTCAGAAATTGAATTTCAGGTGAGACCGTTTGAATTTATTACCGAATGAACGTAATGAAAGATTAAAGTGTACATGAAGAATACTTAAATAATAAGGCCAGTGATACTCGGTGATTGAGAGCTCAATGAGGCATTTCCATTTACTGAGTAACATGATATATTTTAGATAATTTAAAACTGGGTGTGTAAATCAACTTCATACTTATAAGCTGCAGATATCTTTTAGCCATGAGAATTAGATGCAGTGCACAGCATACACGTATGAATGAGTATGATGTTCTTATCCAGTACAACCATATAGCAGCATTGAAATAATGTAGCTCTATCCGCGAACTTGGCACATTGACCAAAAGAATAACGAGCCTGGTCAATACGATGATTTTCTGTAGTTCGTGCAACGGCAATGAAAAGTTTTTGACAAAAGAGCGTTCAGAAATTCAATCCCCAGCCGTATACAGACACGAATGCAAATGAATAATTTGACAGTGACGCTTTTGATACAAAGAGAGTTAAACAACAGTTAAACAGGCACATCAGATATTCCAATAATTTTTTAAGTTTTCTGTGATTAACAAAATATTATTGTAATCTGTAAACAATTCTGAAAGAAATGTCAAAAATGGCAAGTATCTTGTGATGAATTTCCATTAAATGTAATAGTTTGAAGCATTAAAATACCTAGATTAGAATAGTTGAGTTATTTAGTGTTTAACAGTTATTTTTACTCCACTTAGTATGGAGTAATGGGAATGAGGAATCAACGAACCATGGTGAGTCCCCACGCCCTGTGCATTGAAAAAGGAAGACTGGAAAGGTTCATGGAACAAGGTACAAGTAGAGGAAGAAAGTAATGGGCATTAAAAAACAACAGCAGTGAGCGGACAGAAGGTGGTCCATAACAAACCAAAAAGCTAATCTATTTCAAAAAAAGGAAGCTTAACCCAACTTTCCACCCGAGGCCTCATATCTTGTTCCTGTGAGTGTTTACTTCCATAGATACAGCAGCTGCATCTCCATGAAGAGGCATTAGATAAACAAACCAAAGAGATTAACTATGGCGTGAGCCGGGTTAATTTATGAAGCCGAGACTGCAATTGCAAAAATGCAACATAAGCAAAGAACCGACACACTGTTCTATCTAATCAAACCCATTATAATGAAAGAAAGAAGCTGGTTTGATGGCTAACGTCCTTTTGTTTAACAAGAAGCAGCTCGACTGGGAAAAAAAATAATTGTACATTCTTTACTGCCAAAATATATAAAAACCTAAAAAATGACACGATTTTCTCGCTCTCCGTTGAGATGCAGGCAGCAAACGGGTCAGCGTTGCTACAGTGTCATTTCACAGTGCTAAAATCAAATAATCAATTATGATTACTGTTACTCTCCTGATCTGCTATTTATAGCATTCGATACGCCAAAGTTTCCTCAGTAAAGACTACCGCTGGAGCCCACATGACCATTCAGGCGCGGTACATCAGTCAAAAGCTAACCTCGATCTGCTCATCGCAGAGAAACCATCCTAAATTAATTATCAGTCGCCCACGACTGCTGTACACCCACCGAGAACAATTAGAGTGGCGATCGTTTAGGCACAAAACATCAGTCAAAAGCTAACCTCGATCAGCTCATCGCAGAGAAACCATCCTAAATTATCAGTCGCCCACGACTGCTGTACACTCACCGAGAACAGTAAGAGTGGCAGCAGCCACAACAGGCTCAGCCATAGCGCCCCTGAGCGCGACGTGGCAGCTGTAGTTGCCAGCGTAGCGCCGGTCCACCTGCAGCAGTGACAGCGTCCTGTTCCACAGCCCCACCAGCGAGAACGCCAGCCCGCTCTCTTCGATGGGCACTCCGTCCTTGCGCCACACCGTCTCCACTTGGTATAGGGGTCTGTGGCACGGGGGTTTAAATTAATATCATGGAGTAACGGCAGTTATTATAACGTTTTAGTTACTATTTTAAGTTGTATGTCGATATGACTCACCCGCATGCAGAACACGCATTTTCTTTGCACTCGTGATTTTCTCATATTAAAGTTCGCCAACACGAGACACTGGCACCGTCAAATTTCTATAATATTGACTTGAAGTGTGAAATAACGCCAGTTTGGTGAATAATCAAACAAGCGTCGTTTGAACTTGAATAGTTTGAGATTAAATATCAACATAGTAATCCACGCGCTTGTATTTTGAGGACATTAACGCGACTTTTCAAGTTAAAAGTGCTTCAATGGAGATTACATCAGTGTGAACGTAGTTCACTTCAACGTGATGGTCCTTAACACGTTCATCGCATTTCCACGGTTGTTAACGGTTGGTTTGGTTAGGTTATAAGTAGCAGAATTTGGAAATCGACTTCACTGTTCGAATACATTTTTATCCTTCCAAGGAAATATGAAAATGCAATTGCACGATAACATTTCACCTCGTATTGTAACAGTTTTTTAAAAAAATGTCGCGAAACATGAAATGTCATTCATTTATACCGGTACGCAAATGGGCAATTTACCTATTGGTACACATATGGCCCAATACGCGGGGAACGTGTTAAACCACAATTGTATATTTAACGCGGAGAACAATTTCTTATTTCATGCCCTGTTTGATTTTCACATGAAAGTTCACCAGATTCACACATTAATAGATGTACACAGAACGTTAACCTCGCACCTTGCGTTGGCGATGCACTGCAGTGTGGCGATGTTGCTGCCCTTTGTGACGGTGAGGTTAGCTGGCGGCACCACGATAGACAGAGGCACCAATTCCTCCCCCTCGCCCCCAACCACCGAGAGCTGCGTCCACCCAGTCGACACCTCCTGCCCTAGCTGGGCGTTGGTCAGCACCGCTCTGCAACACGCGTTCCACACATACAGTCAAGATTATAACCAGTCGCCGAGAGGCTATTTCCACCTCTTCAAACCAGTCAATACACAAAAAGTTCGTTTGCATCGTTAAAAAGAATTGGATAATAACAGACAAACCAACATAAATAAATTTAAAAATCAAAATTAACAGTCAAACTTTAGTCAATCCAAATAGATAATTTTAAGTAAACTTCAGCAAGAAATCCTGCATAAGAAGTAGGTATTTCAAAGAAAACAGAAGTTCGCAAACTATAGTTAGCCCTAGAAAGTAATCCTAAACAACAAGTAGACGATATTAAGCACACTCAAGTAGACATTATGAAGCAAACTAAGTTGGCAATCCTGAGCGACAGCAAATAGGTAATGCCAAGCAACTGTAAGCAAACAATTCTAACACAACCCATACAGGCAAACGCAAGTGAGCATAGGAAGCAGACCTATAGAGCTTCTGGTCATCAGGAGATGCGTCGAGGATGACGAGCTGGTTGAGAGGGTCGGTAGTGGCGTATTTGATGCCGTAGAGCAGCGCTCGGTCCTCACTCTGCCAGTCCACTGAGGGCTTGGGGTGCATGTCGAGCTCAGGCAGCCGCAGCACCGCCGCTTGGCCTGACGCCACCGTCACGGTCGACGAGGGCGAGTCCACAGGAGGGATGTCGCCGGACGGCGTTAGTGACGACGAGTTCATGTCTGCGGGATCACATAAGATGAGCTCATGGCTTAGTTTAACACGTTCCTTGCAATACGACGCATCGATGGGTCGTTTGGAAAATTTCAGCAGTCTTTTAAAATTATTGGTATTTAATGGACCCAGTCAATGTTTGGTATTCATAAAATTGATAATAGCTTTTTACTTTATATTTGAGTTGAATATTAAACTTTAGTTTAACCCATTGCAGTCAACATGTTAAGCCTTTCCAACCATAACAAAGATGTTCCCAAGAGACGAAGGAGGATGGCCACATTTAGTAAGAAATTTATAGCAACGGGGATCCATTCAAAAAGTGTATCCTCACACTCTTTGTGATAAAACAGTTAGACCGGTAGATGATCACGAAACGAGATAAAAGGTAGAAGAAATTACTAGGTGCAGAAAAACATGACAGTAGTGAACGGAAAAAAAGTGGTCCTTAACATATCAAAAACATTTTATTTCAATAAAAAAGAAAGCCTACTTAACTCTCAGCTCGGACCCTCACACGTATTCCTCCTGGGAGTGCTAATTTCCATAGATAAAATAGTCGTATCCCCCTGAGGGAGGGGGGGGCTTAAACAGATATAAAACAAAAGACCAAAAATAATAGAAAAAAGTATATTCGCTTACAATTCCAAGATTTGGATCTTTTCCAGATAAGCCCCGCCACTACTGCAACACACAAGTTCACCCACTTGTAACTTTCGAAGCAATGCACCTATCGACTTCAAATTGTAACTGAAACGGAAGATTAAAACATTCTTTCGTTGGAAAGTAATTTGAAGACGATAGGTGCATTTTTTCGAAAGTTACAAGTGGGTGAACTCATGTGTTGCATTAGTGGCGGGGCTTATCTGGAAAAAAAACAAAATTTTCACAATGCTAAGGTTACTCGGCCAAGAGAGAGGGAAATTCTCTTCCAAGGCGATCGAAAAAGAGCACTCGCACTGCACAAGAACCTAAGCAGGACCGTCTAGTCGGAGAGACTTAGCCATTGAAACGAGCACCACGCAACTCACATGCGACTTCCACAATGACGGGAGGTGACATGATGGTACCGGCTGGGTTCCTGGCCCGGCACCGGTACACGCCGGCATCTTCCCGAGTGACGCCAGTAATCTTGTAGAAATGTTGCGAACTGAAGTTGGGCGTGAGAGGGGCCTGGTCCTTCCACCATTGGTACTCCGGTTGTGGGTAGCCTATGGCAAAACATGTGGGTTAATGGCTAAGGTTAGTGAGAAATTTTTTCTACAATAATGACGGAGCTTGTGATACGTTATGTGCACACAACTTGAACATGAATTCAGTAGTCAGCAATACAAATGTTTCGGACGTACGAGTGTTGCAGAAGCAATGAATTAGTCACATTATTTTTCAGCGTGAGCAAAGTATAACACACCTGTGGTGTAAATGGCAAATGAACAAGAACTTTCAGCGTGAACTTTCACAGTTCGCAAGTCTCTTGCAACATCTTCAAAATTACCCTAGCAATACAATCAACATTATAACCCCTCTACCGCACTTCAAACAGGCAATGAATTTAAATCGATTGCTAAGTTTTTTTCTGCTATTCATAGCAGTTGCTAAAAGTTCGCAATATTTTCGACCTATACAAAGGTCAGGGTGCTATCTTAATATTGAAAAGAATATCAGTAAAACATTTAAACAGTTAGGAATCGACTTATTGGTCGCGTAGTCAGTTCCACACATGATGCACACCTAAGACATGATCATACGAAATCAGTGAAAGAAAAAAAATTCTCTACTCAAATGCTTTCACTATGGACATACAAGGTAAACCCAAAGATGGACGGAACTCCGTGAAAAACCTGTTTTGTGACATTTTTGGCCAATGCACAAAGTGAGGATGATCATAGTGGGAAGGAGGAGTTTTCATCCAACACTTGTTACTCAGACGCTAATCTATATAAAAGAACTAGTGCAGAAAACTTGTAAAAAATGACGGGATTCAATATTTTCCTTCAATAAATCTTACAGATGTGTGTGACAAACAAATAAATCCATCCTGATAGTACCCGCGATTAAAATATTCTTGTACATGTACACTGGTGAAACTCGTACCACAGATACGGATCATTAAGCATCCATCAAATAAAATCAAAGAAGCTGTTTCTTAAAAAAAGCGGACACTGAACAAATGTAAAAATTTATAAATAAATAAACACACTAAGGGTATTATTAGGTAAGATGGATGGTAGATACAACACATTTAGCTTGACTGCCTACTTGAATTGAGAATCTACTCGTCTACGGCAGATGCTCAAAGCATCTTAACCCCAATTTCAGTTCAAGTAACGTTGCGCAGTTCTCACCGATCGCGCGGCACTGAAGAATTTTGACAAGACCCTCGCTGACGACGGAGGTCTCGGCGGTGCCGCCCTGGTCCAGGAAGCGCGGGGCCTGCACCGCGCCTGCAATGAAACAGTAAATTAGTTTTGTGATCTAAGTGCAAACGTTAGATCAATAAATCCCAGCTATTATCTGAAATTAATCTTGTGACCTAAGTGTAAACGTTCCATCAATAAAACACAGTTATTCTCTGGACCATTTTGCCCTCCATGAGAGAAGTGACAGTACACACTTGCTGCCATCAATGACAATCAAAAATTAGAACGAAGAAATTCAACATTTCTGAAACCTGACGTACACAGCATTTATTTAGCATATTAGATTGAATTATAAGGTAGCATAAAACGCTATACCAATAACAAAGGAGTTGTGGCTATAAATGTGGAAGAGAAAACGGAGGAAGGTACCTTATAGTGTCGAATAACGGCTAAGGGGAATCTATGTACAAGGTATCCCCACACTTTGCGCATAGCAAGTTTGAACAAAGTTCATGAAACAAATCAAAGGTAAAGATAAGAGTATTGGAACTAAAAAAAGGACAATAGCGAACCGATCAAGTTGGTAAATAACAAAAAAAACTAACTTGTAAAATAGAAAAGGCTACTTAACCTCCAGCTCGGAACCTCACGCCTTCTCCCTTGGAGCCCTAGCTCCCATTGACACAATAGTTGTATTCCCCTGAGGAGAAGCCAATAGAATTCGGTAGAGCTTTCTTTGTCTAATGCTAAAAGATCTCTTGCACGTTTCTTCATTTTTTGTAGCTTTTAATGCAATCCAGGACATGGGCAAAAACCCAGGGGTTCCTACATGGGCAAAAACCCAGGGGTTCCTACATGGGCAAAAACTCAGGGGTTCCTACATGGGCAAAAAACCCAGGGGTTCCTACATGGGCAAAAACCCAGGGGTTCCTACATGGGCAAAAACCCATGTGACCTTACATGGGCAAAAATCCATGTGTCCTTACATGGCCAAAAACCCCTGGGTTTTTACATAGGCAAAAACCCAAGGGTTCCCACATGAGCAAAAACCCATGTGTCCTTGAATGGGCAAAAATCCATGTGTCCTTACATGGCCAAAAACCCCTGGGTTTTTACATGGGCAAAAACCCAAGGGTTCCCACATGAGCAAAAGCCCATGGGTTTCCACATGCGCAAAAATTCATGGGTTCCTTATACAAAGGCAAAAACCCATGGGTTCCCACATGGGCGTATTGACCAGACAGTGCACACGGGTTGGTTGAAGCCAAGCCCAGCGCGTGAACGTCGCAAAGCCACAAGAGAGGGAGGGAGGGGAGTGGGCAGCCAGCACCTTCACAAAGGGCTCACTGTAGCAGGGGATCACATGAACGCTCCAATAACGGGCGGCGGGGCGGAAACACGAGACCGGCTACACATCACACATGATCAACACGCCGGTCAACAGGAACAAACAAGACAGATGCAGTGATATGGGCGTGACGGCACGATCGCCTTTCACGGGTAATCGATGGAATCAGATGCTTTGAAGTTCCTACATGGCTAGTAGATGGGTCCTAATTAAATAAAGAGGGGTGACACGCTCAATAACTCTGTTGAATACTAAGCACTTGAAGTCGACGTGCTTATAGATCATCTAAGTCTTCGACGAACATTCTACTGATTACTCACGCTTACAAACGGATCTATTAAGACCTAAACTATGACTATTCAATCAAGAAGTTTACCTAAGTGAATTAATAATAATAATAAACTCGCTAACCTAAACTGTTCACTGACACGATAAAAGCCATCGCTTTAAATATACCTTATTTTGTTCTTACTTCTTTAGAGTATCGTTTCTAGTAGACTTCCGATCTTGGCAGAATTAGAACAGGAATGGAATCAGTACTGTTCAGCTGGCACACTCATGTGGTTACAGGCACACTTTGTCAGTAACCACGACACATCGGTGCCTTTCGGACGTGAACAACACTGGTGTCGACTAAAAATGCCGCCATACGGACATAATTACAAGCATTTCTTTTACGGCCATTGATGATGCTTAACAA
Source organism: Platorchestia sp. MABIK (assembly GCA_014220935.1). Lineage (NCBI taxonomy): Eukaryota > Metazoa > Arthropoda > Malacostraca > Amphipoda > Talitridae > Platorchestia > Platorchestia sp. MABIK. The sequence goes on along the minus strand of JACJUY010000851.1, from coordinate 51,467 downwards.
CGCAAGCGACGCGAAATAAATATCGAATTTGATGGTCAGGCGCCAACACACCACATAAATTTTCCTTATATGATAAATGGTTAATTATTCCTTCGAGGCACGTTTTACCAGCCCCTAATCTAATTTACATTTCAGTCACCCTTTCATTAGCTCAAGGTACTGACTAAACGCTCAAAAACACCTCAGTAAGCCTGATCAATCGACTTGAATCATAAGAAGAAGCCGTCTTTCTTCAGCTGACACTACCGATGCCGAACTGCACATTTTGAAGCGAAAATTTTCTCACCGTTCAATTTGTTGATCGAGTTGGACTCGCAAATGAAAGCTATTCACATCGACGAGCGTGAATTTAATCATTGTGCCTTCCACAGCCATCGGGCAAAGGTGGAGCACTTGACAAATTCTTGATTCAAGTCAGCAAACAAGGCGGATGAAAACATTAAGCATTTCTCGTTCTGATATACCAGGCTTAGCACGGGACCTCCATGCAGATTCGCTAAGCGGCTTCAAATTGAGAGATGGTCGACGCATGGCGTTCACTCAGCTCTAATTTGCAGGAATCAAATTTTAAATAAGCGTTTCCTTCCCTGAACGGACGAGGACGAGGGTGCAGAGATCTGTCCTTAGTGAAAATGGCGTCACGTCGTGGGATAATCTGAACAATTGTGAAAGGAACACGGTACATAATTAAGGGATACGGTCCAAAGCTGAGCAATCAATTGAATAATTTTTTTCGCTGAAATCAAAACGGCCATTCAAGAATAGCACGTGATGGAAATGAAAGCAGATTTACAAAATATAATGTATTTCTAAAATAATCTCAGAAAACATAAATATAACAACAAAACAGCTAAACAAACAAACAAACAAACATCGGCATCTACGGATGCTTTATTTCCAATTGAAGCATGATACATATCACCTTTTACATTGGTTTTTCAAATGCCTTGTAACTAACACCAGGACGCCATGACGCTTTCCCCCGGTCAAAGACCGGTACCCATTTCAGACACCTGGGTAGAGTGGGGTATTGTGCTTACAATTTTTTCTCCTATACCCAACAGAGAAAATCGCCACCAGCGCCGAGACTCGAACCCACGTTTCCCACACGGAGTCAGGTCCGATAGACACACGGCTATGACGGCTATAAAAACCAGTAACTTTCACGATTGAAAATCAGTCCTGCTGAAGTAGTCACAATACTTGGGGATATGAATAGTCACTGCGATCAGATTCAAAACTTCTGTTGTCTCAAGCGTAACAGAGCGTGGCGAGCACGGTGACATGTAAAACACGCATTACAAACAAGACTATACGCAAGTCGAATTACGCTGTCAATACGTCCCAAAGGAACACGACAAAACTGCGAGTATTGACGAAAACTGCGGATTGACAGTAAAAACTGAGAGAATTACGCTGTTAATACGTCCCAAAGGAACACGAGAAAACTGCGGATCGACAGTAAAAACTGCGAGAATAACGCTGTCAATACGTCCCAAAGGAACACGACAAAAACTGCGAGTAGAAGCTCATTAGGTACGCTCAAACTGGGACAGTGGACCGCGACACAAATTCAAACCATAGTTGACGCTTCTAACTCTTCGACACCCGCACATTTTAACTGTGAATTACTGGGAGTCATTTTCGATTTTTTACAAACAATAGCTAGTTTTTTAGAGCATCAATTTCAGAATGCATTATCTACAGAGCAATAAATTCTCATATGCCGCCAACAATCATAAGCTATAATATATTGACGGCGATTTCTGATCTAATTTTTTAAAGGAATATAGCAGACATACTCAATTTTGGAGGAGTGTAAGGTTAGATTAAACTAAATAAATTAGTTTAAGCCTCCCTAACCGCAACAAAGGCATTCTAAAGAGAGGAAGAATAAAAGCACCATTTAGTATGGAGTTAAGGGAGCGTGGTATCTATACATAAGGGCTAAGGCATCTATGAGGAGACCAATGTGAGCAACGTACAAGGATTAAAAGCGCAATCAGCAAACAAAGATGCCAGTGCAAACAGAGTATTAGACCAGTGTAAACTGATGTAAAGGAGACCAATACAGCAAGAACATCTCACAGGCCACAGCATATGAGGGCTTGCAGTTCGAACTAGAGAGTTCCCTCAGAAACCTGATGCATCTCATCACATGTACATCAGGACGTGACCAAACAGTCGAGGGCAGACGGGGCATCACAGCAGCCTCATTGTAACTCAGAAGACTGGACAATCGGCACAACCAAAACGTCGTTTTCATCACAAGTCAATTTCCCGGCAACGAGCCCTGCAGCTATATTTCCCTGCCAAGGCAGTAAGGGAACAGCAGCGCAAAAAAACGTTCGTTGTGATGAGTGAAGTTAACAACACTGGTGATTTTGCAATGAATAGGCAAGCCTGTCGTCAAAGGACACAGTGAAAGCGAATGGAAGGAGAAGGAAATACCAGGAATGTACAACAGCGAGTTGAACTAAATGCGACGTGAAAAGTATTTCACATTTTCTCGATAAAATTATACAGCGCAGCTTGGAAGCGCTTATCTATCACTGATACAACAAAATCGTACTAGAAAATTTAGGCAACCGAGGGGAAAAAATTACCGAAATGCATGCAATACCTGCCATTTAAAGCAAGATGACATTCTCGTTGTTCGAAAACCGTTTTCTTCGGTTGGTATTTCTTATGTTTCTTCTTACTATGAATTACATCATTAGATCATTTTACTAGCAAGTTCAAGCCTCTTTAACCACAAAAAGTGTTCTCAAAGGAATAAGGAGAAAGGCACCATTAAGTATGGAATTAAAGGAACGGGAAATTTATACTACAGGTGCGTCCTTGCACCCTGCTCATGAAACAGCAAGATAAAAAGACATTGATGAAACAAGGTAACAGTTGAAGAACAAAGTAGCAAGTGCTAAATAAAAACAGTGAACCAAAAATTTGTCCACAACAAAACAAAAAGCGTACATAAACACAAGGAAGGGCTACCTAAATTCAGCTCAGGACCTCACATCTTCCTCCAGGGAGCGCTAATTTCCACAGAAACCATTGCTATATTTCCCTTAGGGGGCTATTCTATTGGCATATTCATGCCTAAATATCTCGGGCTGAATGTTGCTCTAATGATTCGGGGGTCGTTTTTTCTAACAAGTTGCCTAGTCTAGATATAAAAATGAACACAAAAAATAACACTAATGAGGACTTCTCACTACGAAAATTCCTTACAACACGGCAACCCTACACTCAGATGATCCTTCAGTCACGAATATTGAAGAATAGAATCGAGAGTTGCGTAAAAACTGTGACCTTTCCATGGAGACGTGACCTCGGCTATGCGGACCACTGCCCTTATCTTCATCTTCGATACAAGTCGTTACATTCAAATAAGAAGAACACGAGCGGCACGATAAATACTGAATGCAGTATTTTCAAAGTTTTATGCGGATATCAGTCTCAAAATTGCGAGGGTCGAACGAAGCATCAAAAATGAAGCAATTCTTCACGGGAAGAAGTCATACGGATAAGGTAGCTAATAAATTCTCGCTGTCAATTGAAGCGTCCGTTCTCACAGGCAGGCCTCGCTAGCTTTACAAAAAGCACATCATGAACAAGATTAGACTGCATTCCTCCTTCAATTGTTACTCATGCAATACCAATGAATTACACTAGACGCTGAATTTCTTTAAGCTTTGTTCTCAAGTGACGTGCAGGAGCAGGACAAAGAAATCTTTCAGGTCTAACACGTCCTGCAGCGGAGGCTCGTTAGCGCTACCCTGAGCCGAAGCGGCGGCACTCGAGTGTTTGATGCCAGGTGCCATGGCAACTGGACTGCGTGCTCTGCGCCACTCATACAGACCTGCTGCTCCACAACGAGTGGTCGCACACCCCCTCCTTTCATTACGGCACGCCCAAAAACCCAATTAACCCTAATGCTCTAAGTTATTTACCAACGGAGCGACATGTTGCGTAATTTTTTGTTCATTTCTTTTTCATATAGCATAATTTTGTGGTTCATTTCCTTTCACACAAGTTATTAGCGATAATGGAAATTTGGATGAAACTATAAGACTATTGATGGTCTTCAAGGAGGGTGCTTGGTTACAAGATGTTCAAACGGCACTTGTTGTCTAACTTATTATTCTATAAGTTAGCTAAAACTTCTTCGCCACAAAAAGGCGATTTCAAGAGAGCGCTGCCAAGGGACCATTATAGGCTGTAAAAAACGAGGAGCCTAGACTCTAAGCGTGTTCTCACACAGGATACTCAGCGCGTAGAAACAACAAGTTAGAAAGGAAAAGGAAGAAAAGACAACTAAGAGTTAACGGAGAAACATGAGCTGGTGAAAGAAGCAAAGTGGGCACAAAAGATAGAACTCCCGAAGGGCTGTGTATGTTTAGCTGAGCTAACCTAACAAGATCCCCTAGGAGTGCCAGTCTCCATAATTGAGTGCTTTAATTATGATAGAGTGGGTAAATATGTGATAGACGTCTTGATAACCAAAGACTGAGCACCTTTCAAACGTCTTGTGTAGGCACTTACTCAAAATATGGGCAGGGATATTAGATCAAGTATTTTCACATAGAAGTTTCACATGATCTCCCATCGATTATTTATGGGTTATGAAATACTTAGTAAACGAGTTTCTGAAATCTGAAATCTTGTGTCAAATTCATTTTCCCACCCTGTATCCTTGTAAAACCTCTCACATAACAGTGAGAAGAAATAAACTGACGAACACAAATTCAAAAAGAGCTTGAAACGTTCAGCGAGAACTCAGAATTACCATTCTGGCACGCCACACTCGTGCGCCGCAAGTGGAGGCGCTCGTTTGGCCCCCTGGTCCTCAAGAGAGCGCGCACAGGTAAGATTTCATATCGCCAGATGGTCTCCACTACGAGCACGTGGCCCCCGCACAGCTCCATAGCAGCTATGCCTAACTTCTGCGAGTGGTCGTGCTTTTCCTCTCGCGCTGTCGTGGTAAACTTGCATAATGTCTTCTGCGTCCCTGTGAATGTGTTTCTGTCAGATCTAATGAACTGACAAAAATATACTTTTTCCCACTATTCCATTCGCTCTCGCCTACTCCTGATTCCAATTAAAACTTAAACAGAAATGTAATAGTTATAGTAATTGCTCCTTAAAAGCAGTCAACTTTAATCTTTAAGAATTAAAGGCATATAAAAACGATTGATGAACATCAGTCAATTTAGAGATTGCAAAAAACGATAGATGGTCGGTTTAAATCGTTTGAATAGTTCACAAACATGTAAAGCGATCTGATCCTCGTCTTATAAGCTCGAGGCACATGTAATTCATCCCCGGCCCCTTTTTTTGGACGTGTATAGTTGTTTGTTTCAGGTTTCCAGTTTGTAAAATTAAAGACTTGAGTGCACTTGAACAGAAGTGAAAACATCAAACGACCAAAACATTGAATAAATGAAATTTTCAATAAATCTAGGGCGCAATAAGACGTCATTCTTCGTGCATCTGCCTATCTTCTGCAGTCCAGATTAGATGATAATTATCAGCCTCCTGTAATAGAACAAAGGCGTTCCAAAGAGAGAAAAGAAAGCACCATTCAGTATAAAGTCTAGGAAACGCGTTCCCTCACAAGATAGGAATAATAAGTTGAAAAAATGTTAACGAAACTAGATTAAAGTTGAAGAAGAGAGTAGAAGGTGCTGAAAAAACGAGAGGAGTGAACTGGAAAAAGTCCTCTGTGTCCAGCGTCCTGAGTTGTGTAGAATGTGAACAATTAGCTGTCTGTTCGCCGTTTTCTTCGCCTATTGCCATTTATACTGATGAGGACAATCCCGCATGAATGAACCGTAACATCACTAGCTTCCCCAGTTTATATGCCTTATTGGATTATTCGAACTTTTAAATGTAATTCGATATCCAATCTCTTTTACCTTATCGTGTGCCTGCGTGAGAGCATGGCGTGTGAGTAGAAAGCCGGAATTGAAGTATAATTAAAAATTAAAAAATCAGTTAACAAGAAGAACACTCAACCTGTAAGTTATTAAACTCTCAAAATATCTCCTCGAGAGCTCGACAAAATTAGCTACGGATATGTTTACTAAACAGTAAAATAGAATTAACAAGCTGAAACCTCAAGCTACTCTCTTTATAGGCTTTGCATAAACTTCGCATTGCAACGGAGGCTGAAATAACTTAGCTTTCACTTTAAACAACCTAGAAAAACGTGCGTGCGACCTGTTTTATTGTTGAAGCTAATTTAGGAGAAGCAACTGAAGCGTCAGTGACGGGATCGCCGTAACACAAAGCTTCAGTAAGATATACAAGTGAGGGACGGAGAGCACACCCCGCATGCCCGCGCCTTCATTAGTGCCAGAGCTCGTTCCGACACCGCAGTAAACAGCGCAGCCTCCACAAATAAATCATAAATTACAACACTGCACCGTCATGTAAACTGTGGAACAATCAACAATTGATAACAAAACTCCTCATACCCCTTGAAGAGGAAACAGTATAACATGGAACGGTTAATTACGGTTAATTGTGAGTCTACATTTTACACTCTTTGACGGCGCGAATAACACTCCGAAGATGGACCACTCGGCTCGTTCCAGTTGCTCCATTCTATTCTAAATAACCTACTGGACCAATAATAAACTGAAAGGAATAAACTGCAAAGTACTGCGCAGCAAACAAAGAGTTAGTCCATCTTTTCATAGTCTTGGACTCCACACGAAGCTACTCGTAAAAACCTCGTTTCTGCGGATGAGACGCGTCCGAAGCGCCTCGAGGGAAGTGAGCAGATGAAGGAAGAGAGCCTAGCGCTGCAATGAGGCAAGCTGTCAAAACATCACGCCGCAGTAAAGCGTCACTCGTGAGAAAGGATTACGGCCGGAAAATGAAGGTTATCTTGCTTTTGTGGACAGTTTATAGAGCAGAAAGGTAATAAAGAACTTTAAACACTTTGACCGTGACGTGCGCCACCGGTGGTACACGGAGGTAATTTTCATAATGCTGCTGACCGACCAGTAGTCGCAAACTCAATTTTCATAAATACTTTATCACAGCTAAATGAAGGCACGATCCAGTTCATGTTTGGTAAATACAAAAGTTAGCTAAAATTTACTTTAAATTTGAGTTTGGTGTTGAACTTAATATTTAGTTGCCGCAGTTAAAGTGTTAAGTACATTTATGGGTGATCTATTAGTTGTCACACAGCACAGCTTGCAATACATATAATAATTCATCATAAATGAAGTAGTTCTCATTGATATTAGAGAATATCGATTCTCGTATTCATTCATGGAATTGCCATCAAGAAGAATGACTTGCTCCCGTACTCATACACAAAAAACAATTTTTAAGGACTCAAGCTGAAAACCAACGCAGAAGTTGCTAAAATAATGATAAATGCACTGAAGTACGAAAAATTAAGATGCAGTACAAAGAAAGAAAATAATCAAGTGAAAAGAAGCAGTCTATAGATAATGGAGTAAACAGTGGACCTACGCTGAAGAGTAAACAATAAATCAGTATCTATTATTAGTAGGTACCTAAATAAATCCGAACCAGTAAAAACAGGCACGGAGAATTCTCTTGCAATCCTTAGAAACAAAGGAAAATCTCAGAGCGAGACCGCCGAAACTAAAGAATCTAGCACGAACACTTTCGTAATGCCCAGGTATTCTGGCTTCCCCACGCGTTCACGGCTCCTCACATCCTCAGGATTAATAGGTGAGGGAGCGCGGATGGGGCGCCTCGTATCCCCATACTTAACGTCACACAGCGTCAGGTCTTGACAAAGTGGCCGTAATGTCTTCAGTATTTACTGCGGCCGGCTTGTGCGTTACTCAGCGCATATTTCTTGGCCTCGTTACCAATTCACCGAGCGGCAACCAAAGCAAGAAAGAGCATAATGGAACCATGGCGCGGTGTTGCGTTTGTGAAGTTGTAGCCTAGACGACATGCCGGTAGTGAAATGTGAAACAGTTATGAATGGCTTCAAATGATATCCAGTTTATGGAGGAGCCTCACCGCAAATACCGGTGAAGCAAAATGCTTCACTTGAGCACCAATAAATTGAATTGAACATCCGCGTACTTCATGATCAAATTTTACGTTCATCGACGACAAGAAAACTATAAAACTGATGTCAAGTCGTAAAAATTATTTTAAAAATGCGAATAAAAATTACAAATTAAAAACAGGGTAGTACGAGTATAGTCAATTTATGTACATTCTTCCAGTCCTGCAATAACTCGGTCATTATTTGCTGGGTGAAGAAGGATATCTATAGTGAGAGAGGCCTGGAATGTCGTGATTCACATGTGATTCATTATTAGCCTGGAATGTCGTGATTCACAGATAGGTGCAAAATAGTAAAACTTCCCAAGCCGCACGTGGCCCGAACTAGTGTAAAACGGCAGGTCCCACTATCGACTAAGGATTTCGGATGCATGGTAATCATCAGTGTCACCAGATTGGCATTTTTTATGTCTAAAATTGGCTTATTTGATTTAAAAAATGAAATTTGGCCCTCAAGATCACTCAAAATCTGAACATTTTGCAAATGTTGACTAATGTTTGAGGCCAAATGTTTAAAAACGACCAAATTAACGACCAGAAATGAGGCCGATATGGTAACCTTGTTGATAACGGCCGGCACAAAGCAAGAATGAGCAAAATAGACAGAATTACCAAATTCGCGAAAGACACCTTATTGGGACAAAAATTACACGAGCATAAGTGATTTTTAACGTAATCGAGTGGCCAATTTCAATACAGTCCTACCTCCGTAACACAGAAAGGAAGTAAGGCGGACAGGCACAGGAAGAACGAACCCTACGAAGCTACAATCCTAAGAGGAGCACGGCAAAAGGGGAGATAAAGGAGATAACGCACCACCGAAATTTGCCTTAGTTGCAGCACGTCCGGACTGGCACCTCAGTTAATGTAGATGCGAATTCGCAGCGCAGGACATTTATTCAGCAGGGGAAGTGAAAGGCAGCGTGGTGACTGTCAACTGCTCGGAGCCATTTGTTGACCAAGTCGTGGCGTTTTTATTATTTTAACAAACACAAATTTTGCTTTGTCGCTAGCCTCAAAATATAACGTGAGTAAATACGCATTAGGATAGGAGTGAGTTATACGATTAGCGCAAAGTTAGATAACACTAACGAGATCAAACTTCAACAGCAGAGCGTGATGGGTTTGCAGACTCAGAATGAGATAAAAATTTCAATAGAGAAATGTTTCATTCAAAATTCACGCCCTACACAATGAAATTAAACTTCAAACAGAGCAAATAAAACTAAACCATTACACGGTCGAGCATTTGTTTATTTATCTTGGTTAGGATGTATAAAAGTACTGGAAAAATGCC